>JACEVL010000598.1:168977-211477 GCA_020284085.1 Aporrectodea caliginosa
CTTAAAACAAGCGCTCAGTTAGATAATTAATTGATGCAGCAATAACTATCTCCACGTGGATTGATGGAAGTTGTGAGCACGGTTGTAATAACAGCCGACGCGGTATAATACAGCTTTAGCTAGCCAGCATATATATATATATATATTAGGAGACCTTCCCAACCGAGACACAGTTGACAGTACTTTGTCCTAGATTGAAGAGACATTCTGGATAAAGCTAAAACATATTTAGTATGAACTGAGTACTATATATAAAAAGTAGGCGTGATGTTATGCTTACTAGAAATATACGAATATCGTTACTATAACAGAGACAGAAAATAGGATAGTTGATGAAATATATCGTGTATAGTTAAGAAGGAGTGTTCTCTCCTATTTAAACCAATGTGAAAGAATATTCGTTGAAGCTTGGCAGTTTTCGTTAGGCCTGTTGCCGTGAGGTGTCGAATTCTCAGTAGAACTGACCAAGACTTCCATGTACTAGATAAGTCTAGTTAACTAGTTAAAACTGTTGGTTTCGTGTCCGCTGTGGCCAACCAAGTTGTTTGTTTGATGTTCAACGTTCTCGAGACAAAGGAGACGTGAGGATCTGATGTTCTTCGATAAGGTTGTATGTGTGTTACTTACGGGATTTGTTTTATAATATACATTCTTTTTTACCCTAGAAAACGAGTTGTCTTCCTTCGTATAGTAGCACCTTACAATATATATAGATACATACATATATACATATATATGTACAAATACTCCTTGTAACGGCATGTGCTGTCTTACGACGCCATAGAAATTGTCGGCATTATTATTATTATTATTATATATACTTAGATCCAAAATAATATATATATATATATATTTATATGTATATATATATATAAATACATATATATACAAACATATTTACATATGCAAATATATATATATATATTTTTTTGTATATGTATGTGTAAGCATAATTCATATATATGCATATATTATATGCATATGTATACTTATACGCCTACTAAAAATATAGATATTTAGCCCAAAGAACGAAATATGCCATACATATATATATATATACTTCCTTGTGGCGGCAATCTCTGCGCCCACCAACAGCAGCCGCTGTATCCAAGATGTATGGAGGCGGCCACCGTGTCCACCACAGTCGCATCCCATAATAAGGCCCGTCCACCACTCCACGGAATTAGGGTCTGCCCGTCCGGTCTCTTGCCATCCGATCTGGTCAGACCGGACGGCTCCTTGACCGCCGGGATGCCGGCTCGGTTGAGGCTACGATGGATGAGATCATTGATGTTGCTGTGCCTGGCTTGTCGACCGAATCCCAAAGAGCACGACAACCCATGCGTGCCTCTTGATGAAACGGAGACACCGCAAGCGCACACGTGCGGCTCACAAATGGCCACACCTAAACGCAGACCGACCGCCACCCTTACGGCCTCGTCCTCCAGTCTGAGGTCGTGTGCAACGAGCGGGAGAGCATGAAGCCAATCCGAGGCGTGCGGTGACTTTGAGGCCTTTAGTCTCGCTTGGTCGTATGGATCCTGTAGTTTATCTTCGATAGCCAAACAAACGGTGTTCAACAGCGGTCTATCTATTATAATAATAATAATAATAACAAATGACACACAATAATAATAATAATAATAATAATAATAATAATAATAATAATAATAATAATAATAATACACACATAATAATAATAATAATAATAATAATAATAATAATAATAATAATAATAATATCTTTTCTTTAATCAAGCGCCTGCACACTGCCCCTGTACATTTACATGTTATGCAATTGAAACAATTCTTAACTACTAACAGAACAGACAGCCTGAAATACACGGCGCTAATAGCAGCCTATAAAGCAAATCCGCCCTACGGGGCTCTAACTCGATACCTCTCGCTCTCTACGCCAGTGTGTTATCGAATGCGCTATATGGGGCCCCCATATAGAAACTTAAGACAACTAATCAAAGGTGTCAAAGTAGTTCATGTAACAATCTGCAGTGTTAAACGACATCTTACGGCAGAGCGTAGGCCTAGTTGTAGGCTAGTCTCATTCGTCGTCTTTATTATTGCTGATATTGAGAAGAGCTTTTGTTGAATTATTGTAGAAGTCGGGCTATAGCATGTTGATCAGTATTTCTTCCGTTTTTCAGTTTCTGAATTTCATCGGATTATTTTCTGTCTCTCTTGATTTTCTGTTCTATTTTCGTTGAATTCTTTGAATCTTGTAGTCTTGCGAACAACACAGGGTCGTCCACTCTAGCACCATCTGTCATCGACCCACAAACATTTTCTGTGGTCTTTCACTCTCGGCCATCTGGTGATCATAGTGAGCTTTTCGCTTACATCGACTGCTGTAGACCGATTGCACAAAATAACACGGTTTTATTTTCCCGCGGAGGGACGGAACTTGATCGGGTGGTCTGATCATCCTCCTCTGGACACTCCCTCTGATTCGATGCAGTGTTCGTTATTAAACTGGTGCTCTGCGCTTACCATTTAAGTGGTTAGAGCTGTTATAGAGTACTGTCGTTAAGGAGTTGATTAGCGTCACCCTCGTCCTTTCTCTATTTTTCAGACTGGCACTACCACCGATAGGGTAGTGCCTAACTGTCGATGTTGAAGAGAAGTAGTGACATTGGGGAACCTTGCTTTACCTGCTACGAATAGGTCCAACAACAATTAATACACAAAATATTATTATTTCTCAAAGGTTTAACGTCGCCTTATGACAGCAAAGGCCGTTGACGACAATTCACAATGTATACCATACAATGAAAACGAGAAATTTAACGTCCAAACAACACCATTATTTTAAAAGTGTCAAAATAAATCCTTACAATGTCACAAAATTCAATATTAAACGACCTAAAGTAATGCATCGGCAAATGAATACACAAAATGTTGAGGTCAATTGAATATATTGTAAAAGAAACGTCTTATCAAAGGTGTCTAAATCCAATTGCACAAATCAAACCCTAATTGGTGAGGACCTTATATTTTTCGGTGGAGGGTCGGAATTTGATCCGCTTCTGGTACCCCTCTCTGACTGGAGGCAGCGCTCGTTAATAAGATGGTGCCCTATGCTTAGCCTTTAAGCGTTTAGTTTGCGGTTTAGGAGCGCTGTGTCATAATAAAGGTGATTGGCGTCGCCCTCTTTCTTTCTCCAGGCTAGGGCCTGGCACTAACAGAGTACGGGTAGTGGCGGGTATAGATGTTGAAGAGAAGTGGTGACAGTCTACAGCCTTGCTTTACCCCATACTACTGAGGCTAATGATTACATTACACAAAATTTTGAGGTCAACTTAATATATCGACAAAGCAAAGGTCTTATTAAAGGTGTCTTAATCCAATCTTTCATTATTTGGTTGGTTTGCTGCTGTTTAACGACACTGTGTCATAAAAATGATGAGTTGCGTCGCCCCTTTCTCCAGAATTTGAACTGAGTAACGGAGAGTGGCGGAGTTATTATTTTAATTAATTAAATTAAATCAATTTAATGACGTTTTATGGACCAAGGTCAGTTTGCTTATTACACTTTCTACAAGAGTCTAGAGTTTTCTCATCTAGCGACTGTTGATTATTTAAAAAGTTTAATAACATCGTATATCTGTTTTGGCAGTTGACATGCTTAAAAATGATTATATATATATCAGTTCATTTTCTTCATTGCAGATCATTCGTTCCAGGTCGTCACTGGTTTGCATGCATATATTTCATGCGTTTGTTGGTTCATGGTTTTTGCATAGACAAAATCAGCTGAAAGAAATTTTTCTTTCCGTTTCAATTTTTGTTTCTTCCCATTTAAAAGTAAAGTATACTTATAAAAACGTTCAACTTGAACGCTAACGGTTCTTTTCGGTGACCTTTAAGGCTCTTTTCAATGGCCATAATGCGTTTCTAGTCGTCATAAAGGCCTTTCCGGGGTCACTAAGGCTCTTTTTGATCGCCATAATTATATGCTTTTTTCGATGGCCTTGTAAGTAACTCCCTTGCACCCAATTCCAATTTTTTTCTATAAACTTCTCATAAATGTTTTCCTTAAGTCAGAAGATCAAGTCCTTCATACCTCATTGTGTGCTTTTTTGTATTATGGGTGGAATAATTAAGAGGGACATCTGTCCATTGGATGTACCCTTTATAACCTATGTCGGAAATATTATAGGCCTATTATAGGCCGTATACTGTTACTAAGATGTCACAACTCGTTTCGGAAAAGAATGAATTGAACTGATAATGAAACTGGTATGGAGACCGAGATTCAAAGGTGAACTACATAATCGAAATTATAACACTGCTTAGGTCTATATACCGTTGTGCGCGGTATTCTAGTGGATAGCGTGCTAGACTGTCAACCGTAAAGTCGGGGTTCAAATCCCAACCAGGGCAGAAATTTGGTTCGAGATTTTCTGTTCCACTTGCGATCCCTAACCAACTCGGGTATAATGAGTTCACTGACAGTACACAGGGCTTGCTTAAGGGACTGCTCTTCTTCTTATTTACCGTGGTGACGAAATCAAAAGCTTACTGACAAAAATATGTTCAAACAAGTTGTTCCCCAACTAGGAAAGCATTATATTGTATTGTATTGTATTGTAATGTATTGTATCGTATTTCTTAATTTATAAATATAGCGCCGCACACCACAGTGGCCATTCAGTAGCGCTCCCAGTGCGAGAACACCTAGAGAAGAAGAAGGTTTTGAGTAGGGAGAAGGCTGAAGGGAGAGACCCAGAAAGAATGGCAACACGTAGAGAGGAAGGAAGGGCATTCCATATAATTTAGTTCTGCTGAGGGCGAAAATATAGGACCATTTCTCTATTGAACACAGTGCTCACTGTTTTTAAATTATCGTTTTATTACAGTAAAAAATAAATTTCAAACTGTTAGTTAACGAGTGTATGTATTGTATTGTACTGCATCCAATTATTTATTTTTAGACTTGATTTCTAAGCAGATTACAAAATCTCACACGAAAAGTCTAAAATAAATTAGGGGGCCTGATAGCACATTGGATAACACACTGGTATAGAGAGCGAGAGGTACCGAGTTCGAGCCCCGTAGGACGGACATGCTTTGTAGTCTGCTATTAGCGCCATGTATTGCAGGCTGTCTGTTCTGTTACTACTTAAGATTTCAATAACATGTAAGTTATTTAAATACTTAAGATTTCATAACATGTAAGTGTAGAGCGCAGTGCGTTTGTCAGCCGCTTATTAAAGAAAAGATTATTATTATTATTATTATTATTATTATTATTATTATTATTATTATTATTATTATTATTATTATTATTATTATTATTATTATTTTTTACCCGAGGTATCAAGGATCCCTCAGGTGGTCTAAAAAGTCCAGGAGACTGCTGAAGATTGTTATTCTGGAATGGTGTTGTCAGTCGTTTTGTCCGAAAAGGTTCCCCGGAACGCGACGGCATTGAAGCATTTAATATTATTATTATTATTATTATTATTATTATTATTATTATTATTATTATTTTTTTATTATTATTATTATTATTATTGTTGTTGTTGTTGTTGTTGTTGTCATTGTTTGAAAAGTCATCTCAGCAGATCTCAGAGAGCGTTGGGCGTTGGCAATGTTCCGGAGAGGCAGATGGCATTCCCCCGTTGCAGAGCTACTGAGATACGCTGGAACAAGTACGATGTCTCCAGTGGATCGTGCGTTGCGGCCGTTATCCGGCTTCCCAACTCTAATATGAATTGCAGACCTTCGCTGCTCCAAGCGCCGCCGGTTTCCATGGCGACAGCTACAGCTATTATTATTATTATTATGTACGAGTACATCAATTATCATTCTGTTCAGGATTCGCCGTAAAATAAAAAATTTCAATTTTTATTATTTTTTTATTATTATTATTATTATTATTATTATTATTATTATTATTATTATTATTATTATTATTATTATTATTTTATTATTATTATTATTGTTATTATGGCTAAAAAGTAGCTCTATTATCGATATCCTCTGTTGGATCTGTCCAGAGTTCGCCGCTCTTCGGATCCCGGCAGCCTTGACATGGTGCCCTGGAAAGCCACTGCGTTGAAGCGTTATTATTATTATTATTATTATTGTATTATTATTATTATTATTATTATTATTATTATTATAATTTGTACTCACCAAACTCAGCGTACGCCTTAACGAAGAAATAATTATAATCTAAAGTGATAGCGTTTAAAGGGTGTCTTAGCATATCGGTATATTGGTTTGTAGAATGCCATTTGAAGCGACATCTTACGGGCATACCAGGGCCGTTGCCGTCGACTTTCTGTAAGGTTTATTTGTTGCTTCTTGTGGCGATCGATTTAATTAATTACCATTTAACGACACTGTGTAATTACGAAGATGATTAACATCTTGACATCGTTCGTGAATAAACTGGTGCCCGGCACTTGTCTTTGGAGTGGCGCTTTAGAAGTTTGGACCTTACGATTAGGAGAGTTCCAAAGAATAGAGTTCTGTAGTCAATTAAGCTTCAATATAGATTAGATCAACGCCAACGACCCTGGCAGTGAAAAAACAGACGCTGAACACATTGACCATTTCGGCAATTATTAAACACCTTTTAAAAGGTTACCATTCTAAGATAATATATGCATAGTTGTCGTGTGGAAGATTATATAGAGATCCTGAGTGGCCGAGTGGGTTGGAAGCCCGCTCGTCACGCCGGCGGCCCGGGTTCGATTCCGGGTCGGTCGGTTTATCAGAGATTAATTTCTCGGATCTTTACTGCGGGTGGCTCGGTCGCAATTTAAACGTGGAGTACGAGGTTGCTTTCTGCCTCCGACACTAATCATCTTCGATATGAAAAAGTGTCGTTAAGCCGAAACAATTTTTGTGGAAGATTATTGGTGAGACACGCGTAAGAATGTTCAAGAAAATGTCGCATACTCTTGTGTGTGCACGTATGCATGTCTTCTGTTTACCTTTTCATGTTATACTTGATAATGCAGAGTAAGGTAACATAAGGTAATTGCTTATGTAGTGCCTCTATTAAAAGATGACCGTGAAGCGTATGCATGAGGACGGTGTGACGGCTAGTCCGAGACTGTGTACAACTCTGGCTTACGCCCAACTTGGGAGTAAAATCTTAATCGTATCGCAATCGTAATCTCGATACATTAAGGAAAATGTCTACAACATTCCATTGAGTGCTACTAAATTACGCTGGGAAACTAGGGTCGGATAGACAGCTCGAAACAATCCCAAAGAGAAGCTCTCAAAATGGATTATATACGAAAATAGTAGCTAACAAGTGGAAAACCTATTGTATCCGTAGATGGAGAACATTGCGAGGAGTGGCGGAAGGACGAATCCAAAGAAGTTCATGTAGACCATGTATTCCATGTCGATGACTCCAGTGAACGTACACTTCGCTACGTTCTCGTAGGCCGCCACCTTGTCTGAATATAATTAGACACCTCTTTTAGATCGGCTCGCTAGTGTTTAATAACACTCTGTCAACAATTATGTATAATATTATGTAATATGGATTATTGATGACTCCAGTGAACGTACACTTCGCTCCGTTCTCATAAGCCGCCATCTTCTCTAATAATTGTTAGACTAGCGCGCTAACCACTAGAATACCGTTCAACCTATATACATTCAGGAAACGCTTTTGGTTTAAGCGATTGTTTAATATTATAATGGCGCTATATAAGCTAATATATTTACACATAACTCTCCGATTAACTCCTTGGCCTTTCTCCAACTCTTTTCCACACGATCGATGCTGAACGTTGAATTTTTACGCCCTTCTAGACACCTTTAAATCTATTTTCCCGACGCCATATATTCAGCATTTCTTTCAAAAGCCATTGGAGACGTCAACGATCATTGTTATCATAAGACGTCGTTAAACTCAGGAAAAGAAGAAGAACAGCCATTGGCAGTGCATGATGGTCAATTAGAATGTCGTTTACAAGAGAAAATCTCTAATACTGTAAGAGATAAATGTGAAATATACAAATATGAATTGTCAATGAAAAGCCTTCTGGCTACTACAGTAGCATCTATCAAAACGAAGCCTATAGTCGCATAGATCTATAGTTACTTTATTTGATGTAGTTCGTGACACTACGGTTGGTATGATGCTCTATTGCTCGCCTGTGTGGTGGGGCTTTGCGAGAGTGCAGGAACGGGAGGCGCTTGAAGGAATTATCCGTAGGTTGGTACGCCAGAGGTACGGTACTTACTTTTATCTTCTCTCTCATTTGAGACTCTCTGCAGCAATGCGGATACTAGACTCTTTGCCTGTATTCTGTACAATCCTTGTCTTGTATTGCATAAATTGTTACCGCCGATCAAGCAATCGCGCTACTCCCTGCGGCCACGGTCCCATAACCGTGAGCTTCCCATGTTTGACAACCTGTCTCAGAAATGCTTCCTTGCCCGGATGCTATACAAATAAACTATGTTTTCCCTAGATGTGGCTATTTAAACCATTCATTTCCCCTTATGACTGGCCCTAGCTCTCATTCCTCTGGATGTACAATAGAGCCACTCATTCAATTCATTGGTTGTGTATATAAATGTTTGTTTATTTGCTTGAATGTATTAGTGTTGCCATGTACAGTGCTGTGCGTTTGCTAATGCTTCTCAATAAAGGATATACTTACTTACTTACCATTGTAATGTAAATAGTCTTTTCTTATTGTGTAACGTGTAGCTATTTAATTGACTGATTTCTACCTATTCATTTGAGGTGGTTTTATTACCTATAACTGATATTTTCTTAGCTTGTTTACAAACAAAAACTCATCACAGTATGCGTAATCCCAATATGAATTAGATACTCATATGTGGCGTCAGCCGAGAGAAGGGTCCACTTGTCGAGAATTGACTTGTTGACAGTTTCCATAAGCTTACTGTATACCATCAGAAAATCAGGGTAAAACTTTCAGAACGTTTGGCCCAAAATTTACGAACTTCTGAGAGAAAATATTCAATATCATTTTGGCGGGAAATCAACTATAACTATTGAAACTGTCTCCACTCGATGCGTTAATACCTGATTTTCGGCTTTAGTACATCATGTGGAGTAACATAGGTCGCTATACAGCGATTAATAGCTTCAGATGCAGTAATTAGACGCAAAAATCAATAATCACGATATTACGAAAACACATTTTTCCGGCTGATCTAGAAGACGACGTCACATATAGTAATAATTAATTATTTTATTTATAACATTGTTAGCTTGTTGTCTAAGGGTGGAATGTGAGTTAGTATGATAAGCGCAAATGACAAGAAAAACAGAAGACTTTCTCAATATTGAATAAAACTCGTATATTTACACTAAGTACAAAATTGGAACGATACTCACACATCCAAGACAAAACACGACAAAAGCACCAAAAGCAGACTCTTGAAGACGTCATCATAAACGAAGAACAACTCGAGTTGTTCTTCGTTTATGATGACGTCATCAAGAGTCTGATTTAAATGGTATTTTATCTGCAAGCAATTTACCCACCTACAAACTTGATAACTACAACTACATTATCTACCGACTTTCCTATTAATGGCCCATCGCGTTTCATCCTTATAAAGCATCGCTTTACATCGTTTTCAAGGTGTTTAAGAGAGAGAGCGCTTTTTAATCGCCTATTGCGTCTCATCCTTATATATCATCGTTTGATTCTGTTTTAAAGGTGTCTAAGACGATCGTTCTAGCCAATCGACCTTCGTGTCACATGTTGCTCATGAAACTATCGCGGATCCACGTAGATGTATGGCGCTTAATAAATGGCCTGATTTTAGGAGAGGAGGTCTTCGTTAACGTTGAACCCTATGATCCGTCGTACATAATGAGTCAGTGAGTGCTCCTCCTCCTCCTCCTCCTTCTCCTCCTCCTTCTCCTCCTCCTCCTCCTTCTCCTCCTCCTCCTCCTCCTCTTTGAATGGCACTCCTCAACCGTAGAATGCGTCGGAATGCGGTCGAGAGTTACTTGGAGAACTTGGAATAGGAATAGGCGTAGAGGAGGATTGGGTTGAGGACGGCGGAGGAGGAGTTCAGGTGGCTGAGGATGACCGAGGCCGAGGTAACGACGACGCATGGTAGACATGATGTGGGACCTCCTCCTCCCAACACCGTCACCATGCAGTGTGTCTGGATGTGGATGGGCAGCCAGCAGTAGGCCGTGAAGACGGACAGGACCACGGAGAACCACTTGGCTGCCAGGATCTCCCTCTTCCAGCTGGAGAGACGGATTTTCTGGGGGAGGCGGTGGCGGAGTCGGAATCGGATGAGGTGGATGAGTTGGGGATCTTTTAAACGGGGTTCTGTTGACGGAGGGTCTTGCTGTGTTTCTCTTGAGTCCCATTGGTTGTGTCTTTCTGTCTGGCTGAAAAAAAACAACGCATTCCATTGATATAACCAATGAATGGTATGTCTGTCTGCCTATCTATCTGTCTGTTTGCTCATCCGTATAATATCTCGTTTTATTATAGTATAAAATTTTGAAATGTTAGGTAATGATTGTTCGCGTGACTTTTTTATTGGATCCGATATTTGCACTTAAGCCTTGGTCAATTAGTGAACACATTTCTATTTATTATTAATCAAAGGTTTAACGTCGCCTTATGACATCAAAGGCCGTTGACGACAATTCACAATGTATACCATACAATGAAAACGATAAATTTAACATCCAAACGACACCATTTAAAGGTGTCAAAATAAATCCTTACAATGTCACAAAATTCAATGTTAAACGACATAAAGTAATGCATCGGTTAGGCCTACTTTCTGTGATACACACACTGTGATTAAATGATTCGATACAAATTTAATTATAATAATATCATGACGTTAGATTCTTATTCTACTTGTACTCTTTTAAGTGATTATTTATTAATTTTCAGTTTAACGTCATCTTGTGACAACATTCACTATTTACCATTATACTTTTTTGAATAAAAATTTGATAAAAACAGCACAAACACTAAATGATATAGGTAATTCACAAAGTCGGCCTTTTACCCGTAGACTGTTCAAGCATCCAATACACTCAAACGTAAGTTTCATTAAGTAAAAAAATATTTGGTACAAACATATTACAATTGCTTAAAGTTTGTTTTCAACATGTTCATTGAGACACACCAACTACATTTTCCTTATTACAACATATGAAGTACTGCATTATGATGCAATGTAATATTTACTCCAATACAGCAACCAAACTAAACATGTGATACTTAAAACAAAGTGTTATATATACTTAATGAACAATATGCCATATATGTAATTTACTTACATCAGATTTTTATTACTTATATAATAAAACATACTTAAGATTTCACAGTTGAAAAGAAGCTATTAATTATACGCCTCCGACAATATAATTACGCTGTATAGTCTAAAATGGGAGCGTTTTAAGGGTGTCTTAGCCGAACGGTCTATAGGACGGTGTAGAATGCAGTGTTTAGCGATATCTTACTGCTATAGCCTACCAAGGCCGTTGCCGTCAACTTGCTGTAAGTTTTATTTTTTGCTTCTTGTGGCGATCGATTTGATTAATTACTATTTAACTTCGCTGTGTCATCACTAATTTCGTTGTCTCTTACACAAATTTCCTAAAAGTAAGTAAGTAAGAATATTCTTTATTTGACTACCAGCAAACGCACAGTAGCTTACAGAGAAAATAAATAATACAAACATTTATGCAAAGTCATATAACATTCTCATAATAAAACTTCTTTTAGCAAAGGCATCAATTCTAGGTAGGGTGAGATCATGTGGTCTGGGTCGCGTATTGTATGGAGTGACCTTACGGGGAGGGAGGAGGTCGTGAAGGACGTGACAAGGGTTTGAGAGAATTGAACGGAAAAGAGTAGAATCAGCTCTAGAACAGTGTTTGTCGAAACTAGGAAAATCGGCAGGGAGTAAGCCTGAACGGGTCAATTTTCTCAGAATACCGTTAAGTCGTTTACGCTCCCCTACAGTGGCAAATCCCCACCAAACAGGGGAGGCATAAAGTAGCCGTGCGAGGGTAGTAGCTCTAACAACGTCAAAGAGACGTTGACCGTGGAGACCGTGGGCGACCAAAACACGTAGCGCGAACATGGATTGTCGGGCTTTGCAGCATATTTTGTCAATGTGTGCCCCAAAGCCAATCCGATCAGAGATAGTGACACCCAAAATAACCAACTCCTGGACCCGCTCGATGCCAGGGATGGGGGAAGGGAGGGCAATAGCTTTGGACCTCGGTCGTCTAACGACCATTTCTCTGGTCTTAGCATGGTTTAATTTAAGATTGCTAATGGATGCCCATTGAGAGATATGATCAAGTTCAGAAAGAGTGCTGTCAATGCAGGAAGCAGGAATCAGCAAGTAGCTATCGTCGGCATATTTAGGAAGGCGGTTTCCACTGCATTTAGGTTTAAGGGTACAAATAGCTACGACAAAATCAGTAGGTCCAAGGCCAGAGCCTTGCACTATGCTGGCATTAATGGTACAGAGGGGAGAGATTTCACCCCCAAATTTAGTACAATGCTGACGCTCGTGCAAGAGAGCAAGTATCCAGTTGTACAAAAAATCCGGAATGGGTTGAGCTGCTAGTTGATCAGCTAGGTGTTTGTGTCTAACCGTGTCGAAAGCCTTACTAAAATCAAGAGACAGGAGCCTAACATAGGGCTCAGATTCGAGCATCGATTGAAGTTCATGGGTTATGGATATCAGTGCAGCAGATGTGGATCCGGAAGGGCGGAAAGCGAATTGGTCCGTAAACATCCTGTTAGAGGATGGTTGAGTGATAAAAGGGTAAAAGTACCTACGTACAACCATTTTCTCCAAGATGCGTGAGAGGATGGAAGTGATAGAGATGGGTCTAAAATCAGCTTCTTTAAGAGGACGGGAAATCTTGGGTATGGGTGTGATCATACTGAGGCGCCACTGTAAAGGGACATAAGAATTGGTAAGAGAGCACACAAACAGATCCGTAACAGGCTGAACTAAAAGATGCGCCATGGTTGATATCAGCCAGGAGGGTATGCCATCAGGGCCGGTGGAGTTGCCTTTGACTGATGCAAGCGCTCTATAAACATCAAACAGATCAAAATTAACAGCATTGGCTTGCACAACAGTTTGTTTAAGGGGAGGTGGAACATAATCAGGATCAGTGGATATGTTCATGTAGTGGAGGTTGAGCGACGATGCCGTGATAGACCCAATGTTGGCACTGACCATGCCCGGGTGGTCACCATCCCTCAGACGGCGAACCTCCGTCCAAAGGCGGCGAGAACCTCGCTCCAAACCCACAATAGAGCATAATTATTATGATTTACAACTATGCGTTTATATTTGGCCACTATATAATGACGAAGCATCAATCGATGACGCTGAGCAATAGTGCATGAAGGTCTTGTTCAAAGTCCCTACACAGTGCCCGTCTCAGCGGAGGAGGATCGAACCAGTACTCTCCGCATTACAATGCGAACGCTTTAACCAACCGGTTACCTATCCACTTTCACGAATTGCTGTCATATTTAGACATTGGATCATAAGAATAATCCGTGCTTAGTAGCATTAGTTTTAGCATATATCGGAACTGTGCAATAACAAAGATCATTAAGGTCCTCCTCCTGCTTTATACAGGCTTGGGACTGGCACTCCCAGAGCACGAGCAGTGGCTGAGTTTACTGCGTGTTTAATCCGTTCCGTTTTTTTGCCCTCAAATTCTCCAGACGTTAATAAGGTGCATATCGTATCTCATATTTATATAGCATCAGCTAAGACCATTTTAAAGGTGTTTTAGGAGAGAGCTCGTTAATCTTTTTTTTATTATTATAACACAGTTTTACGTCGTCTTACGATATCAAAGGCCGTTGACGACAATTATACAGAAAATATACAATTGGATGGATCCACAGTTTAACGGCAGCTTATGACAACATAGGCCGTTTCCGCCGACAAAGACTATTTTTTGGCATAATTATTACAGAATCTTAAACTAATAATAATAATAATTTTCGCAGTCTGCGCATTTGACCTATGTTAGTTCAGATTTTGTGCATGTATATTGTGACGATTGATTTGTTTCGGCCTTCGGGCGTAATAAAGTACTGAATAATATTCGTAGAAAGTTTACTTCAAGGTTGTTTGTCATATTTCTACGCCTTTTGAATGGATGTAAGATATTTGTGGGTGCGCGGGAACAACTTTTTTCCTGGAGGTATCATAAACTCGAATATCTCTACAGCGTCCGTACAAAGTATTCACTAACCAATTTCTGGTGGTTTTTCTGTTTAACGACTAGCTGTGTGGTAACAAGGACCATTAGCGTCGCCCTCCTCCTTTATCCAGGCTTGGGACTGGCACTGTCAGAAAGCGAACAGTGGCGGAGTTTAACCAATTTCTGCAGCGATTGACGATTATTGTAGAGGAACAACGCGACTTATTAGAGGTGTCTATAAGTCTATTGTAGGGCAATTCAACAGTTCACTTTAGCCATCCGAATAATCTGTCCAGTGGTATACAAATTCAGTCAAGCACCAAGCCACTTTTTATGTTTATCAGTTCGGGTGTGTTAATATTGTCCGAATGCCGTGCAGATCAATTTTTGGCGATGACACTCATCTCGGAGTCTCTTTGCATTGTCCTCTGGGGTTAGGGCACTGAATCATGAAATATAAAAGTAAGTAAGTAAGTATATGCATTATTAACCAATTGCTAATCGCACTTTGGTGTACAGATATCCAGGAGCGTAGCGAGACTTAAATTCAAGAGGAGGCAACTTCACAGACCATTGGCAAAATCCTGGTCATTGGGGTCATTATTCAATCGAAGTTCTATAGTATACAAAAAATGCAAGAGGAGGCAGCTGCCTTCTCGTCCCTCAATGTAGCTACGCCGATGCAGACATCTTATAACACAGTTAAAAGGTATAAAGTATCCTGATAATAAACGTTTTACGCATCAAGTAAGTTAGTGACAATATCCCGTAATAAACCAACTGCCAACCATTATACTCCCGCATATATCTAAGAAAGTCAGCCAATCTTGATCAGACCTTATATATCATCCTAGTGATGAAAGTTTTACGCATCAAATTATCTGCGGGAGGAATGATACGGTCATGAGCCCGATGTAGAAGGAATACTTAGAAGTTTTAATTGCATGGGTGAAGCAATATTATTCATTTAACACAAGCCCATTATCCACCAGGATCGATGAAAAAGGCGGGAATCAGCCTTTATGCAATGCTGCTAAAAAAATCAGGGAATCTCCAGGAAGATAGTGATAGCGTTCAAGCGACGCACGGTTTCCGGTACCTAACAGGTGTTGCAGTTTCCACTAAAAGGGCCCGGATAGTTATTTGCTTTGGACGGTTTACATCCTTGAACTTGCAGAGAGGTCCACCTGCTGTTTGATTTCAAGGTACGATTATCCGGGATTTGAAATTTCCCATTCTTCCTGCCGTTTTAGCAGTAAACCATATCACTGCAAGAGTAGGAACAGTGGCGGTGTTTCTACGACTTTAATCCAGGCTTGGGACTGGCACCGAGACTGGCACAAAGCACGGAGGTGCAATGCACGAACGTTCAGTGGCGGAGGTAATGTTGCCATTGCGTACTTGGTCACCGATCCTCGTCTCCGCTTGGCCAGGAGTCAGACCGGGCTGAAGCTCATCTTCCCTGGCTGGCCAGATGTCAGGATCGGCTGAAGCCCCCTCGCCACGTCAAGGCGTAGCCTACGCATCGGACATCCACGCCGTCGAGTGAAACTTCTGAGGCAGTTGCTCGAACTGCGCTCCGAGGGGGAATTATTATTATCTACCGGTTAAATCCCAACTATATATAGGAAATCACAGCCTTTATTGAAGGTGTTTAAAATGCAACTTTATAATTTCGAGCAGTAGGGTCCTGCGTTTAAAGACATCTTTCGGGTGGAAGGATTTTGACGTCTACATCTCGACGTCTTAAGAAGAAGAATCAGTTGAAAGTTACATAGCGCCAATTCACGATCTCTAGTCTGAGGCTCAATCTTAATTTAAATTTGGTTTCTTTTAAACAAATCTGCATCTTTACGTCTTAAGAACAATCAGTTGGAATTTACACAGCGCCCCTCCACGGTCTGAGGCTTTATTATTAGTTTAAATTTATGTTTCTTTTAAACAAACTTACGAATTGCTGTTATTACGAGCTTAAAGTCGGCAAAACCGAAACTGGAATACCAGACCAAGTATGGATTAAGTAAGTAAGTAAGTAAGAATATCCTTTAATAAACCAATTGCTAACATTTTGGTGTACACACATCATAGTAGTCGCAATAAATCTAAATTAGCCAGTCTATCTTATTCAAGTCCTATAAATCATTCTAGTGATGTAGGTTCTTCGCATCAGGCTGTCAGCGGGAGGAATGACACAATCATGGGCCCTGGGGCGGAGAGAATAAACGGAAGTTTTAACAGGAGGAAGCAAGGCATGTAGCACATGCAGGTGGTATACGATGGGGACGCAAAACCGAGCGATTTTTTAAAATCGGGCTAACGGGTCTGGTGGCGGCTATTCGGGTACTCGGATTTGGAGTATAAGTATTAATCCTTAGAGATTACTGTTCTAAATATAAAGTTCAATTTAAACACCTTTGAAAAGAGACTGAGGTATGATATACAAATATCAATTTGCGATTTAAGGTGTCTCAATAAACATGTTGAAAACAAACTTTAAGCAATTGTAATACGTTTGTGCCAAATATTTTTTTTACTTAATGAAACTTACGTTTGAGTGTATTAGATGCTTGAACAGTCTACGGGTAAAAGGCCGACTTTGTGAATTACCTATATCGTTTAGTGTTTGTGCTGTTTTTATCAAATTTTTATTAAAAAAAGTATAATGGTAAATAGTGAATGTTGTCACAAGATGACGTTAAACTGAAAATTAATTAATAATCACTTAAAAGAGTACAAATAGAATAAGAATCTAACGTCAGGATATTATTATAATAAAATTTGTATCGAATCATTTAATCACAGTGTGTGTATCACAGAAAGTAGGCCTAACCGATGCATTACTATATGTCGTTTAACATTGAATTTTGTGACATTGTAAGGATTTATTTTGACACCTTTAAATGGTGTCGTTTGGACGCTAAATTTCTCGTTTTCATTGCATGGTATACATTGTGAATTGTCGTCAACGGCCTTTGATGTCATAGGGCGACGTTAAACCTTTGTGTAATAAAATAAGCGGTAGATCGATTGGATTCAGTTCTACACATTGTTTGCTGAATTGACAGCCTTAGAGGAATTATGAAAATAATTAGAGATGGCAAAATTTTATTATTAGTGTATGAAAATGTAAACAGTGTACATATTTTATGTGAATTTTACACGTCACGTTACGTTGTGGCAGACCCAGAACTTACTGAAGTAGTTACTGCTTTGAGGGCATAGACTGTGGAGTGTGGATGCTTCTGCTAGCATCTTTGGTTATGTCAGAATAACAAGTATTATAAACGTCATTTTGTTTCAGCAGTTGAAGACTGATACGTTGAATGAAGATGAATATATATATACTTCGTGTTGAACCGCCGGTAATCTCAGCTTTGGTTTACATAACTGACACTGAGCTGTTTGACCTACAGTATCGCGAACAAAGTATTGCCAAGCAAACCGCCCTTAAAATTCGTTACGGTTTTGTCTGATGTGTGCCCTGTGTGTTCAATGCATTCTGTGGAACTTGCGTTGACATTGATCTACGGCAGTTAAACTGACAATTTTGAAACCACTCAAACCCGGGTTTCGAAGCTTGGATAACCCAAGGTTATCGGGTTTCAGAAAGAGCGGGTTATCCGTGTAGCTGTTAACCCGGATTTGCTTTCCCTAGTATAGGCTCGTAACAGAGAGTGCGCTAAGCCGATTCGAACCCACAACGTTAGATTAAAGACACCGCGCTCTATTAATAGACTACGGTGCCACATTAACATACTGCCGTTATAAACAATCTATTTCTCTTTCATACCATTCGCCAGATATCGTCAACTTTCATCGCAGGAAACATGGAAATGGTATACTCGAAATTGCAACTTGTTCAGAGCCCCTTCAAGACTCATATAGGAGGCGAACTCTCTACGATCTAACACAATAAAACCATGACCGAAATGAGTTTGATTCAAGATTGTCTGCCAACTTCTACAAGGTCTTTTGGATGACTGTAAGACATTTGTGGGTGCACGGGAACAGCTTTCTTCCTGCTTATTGTTATCGTAATTTCGAAATCTCTACAGCTTCCATACTACGATCTGTCTACCATCGCAATTTCTGTGCGTCCGCAGTTTAACGGCAGCTTATGACACCATAGGCCGTTGCCGCCGACAAAGATTAGTTTTGGCATATTACAGCTCTTATCGCAATTTCTGCAGCGATTGAAGATTATTGTAGAGCAACCACGCGTTCTATTAGAGGTGTCTATTGAAAGGCAATTCAACACTTCACAAAAGCCATCAGAATTACCTGTGGTTTACAAATTCAGTCAAGGACCAATCCACTTTTTATATCTATAACTGTTTAATTTGTTCGAATGCCGTAGATTAATTTCTGGAAAAACATTCGTTTTCGAGTGAGATCGTATTGTTTGTGACTGAGCTTAAATGGTTGTTATAGCAAGATAAAGAATCATATAAAAGTGTTTAAGTGGTTCATGTATAACGTTACTTTGCATGAGAACACTTATTACATTCCAAATGACGTATTTCAATTACGCGCGACATTGTATTGTATTGTATTGTATCTAAAGACTTATATAGCGCCACTCTCGGAATAACTACTCAGAAGCGCTCTCAGCACGAAAACTTCGAGAGAAAAGAAAAGTCTTTAAAGAACGAGAGACCAAAGAGGAAAAACTAGTCATTAGTTTCGCCGTTATTGAGGTGTAAGGTCATTCCAAGGACCAACTACAGCAAATGCCCGGCGTTGAGCCAAGGCAGTCCTAGTCCTAGGAACAAAAAGATCTAGCCAATCAGCAGAGCGCAATGAACAGGATGAGGTCGCAGATAACGGCTTTCGCATATAGTCAGAAAGATACTTTGGGGCACTGCTCAGCTGCGCCTTTGAGACTAGAAAGAGGATCTAATGGATGCGCGCAGTGATAGGAAGCCAGTGTAAGACATCAATCATATATGTAGAGATATGCGAAAATCAAGGGAGTCGGGCTATGAGCCTAGCTGAAGCATTTAAGACCGATTGAAGGGGAGAAAGACGCTTTTTCAACATGAATTGTTCTAACAGAAAAATGTCTTATTAAATGTGTCAAAGTAGTTCATAATATAATACTTTACGGTGTTTAACCTAGTACTTTATAGTCTGGTCTCATTCATCAACAATAGCACTGCTGATATAAAGAGGAACCTTTGTTGAATTGGATGACCATAGGCTACGTACGGATGCGAGGCCTCGACTCTGAAGAAGGATGAAGAAAGGCGTATTCAATCATTTGAGAACAAATGTATGAGAAAGCTGTCGAGAATCCCGTGGACGAAAATGATGACGAACGAAATGGTGTACATATCAGCGGTGACTATATAGAAAGGAACTGGACAGTTGTTCAACACCAGATATTATGATATTTTGGTTATATCATGAAGCAATCGCACGACAACATCGAGAGCAGCCTGATGACGGGTCTCGTGGAAGGGGTTGGAGGACGAGTAAGACCGAGTATAATAATATCGTCAACGACAACGTCCTGAACTTGTGGTTGCTGGCTTAATAAACGCTGAGCGCGACAGTTGACAAAAAGACCGATTCATGGGTGTCATACCAAATATGGGCTGGCAGCTAGGGTAGGATGGAGTCAAAACCGAGGGATTTTTTAAGCTTAGGTTTACGGGTTTGGTGGCGGTTACTCGGTAACCGGATATGGAGTATAAGTATTAATCGTTAGATACTACTGTTCTAAATATAAATTTCAATTTAAACACCTTTAATAAGAGAATGATATGTGATATATATTTCTCGATATACGATTTAATATGCAGATAGTTTCCGGTTATTTTTTTGCCTGAATTGACAGCTTTAGAGGAATAATAAAATAATTAGAAATGGGAAAATTTTATAAATGGTATATGAAAATGTAAACAGTGTAAATATTTTATGTAAATTTTACCTGTTACATTACGCTGTGACCCACTTTGGCAAAACCAGGACTTATTGAATTAGTCGATACGCTGAGTCTGTGTTTCTGCTAGGATCTTTGGCTTTGTCAGAATTACATGAATTATCAACGTCATTGTATTTCAGGCGGTTTTATCTGATGCGTGCCCTGTGTGTTCAAAGCATTCTGTGGAACTTGCGTTGATATCTATAACCTGAATGTACGGCAGTGAAAGCAAAGATTTTCAAACCCCTCAAACACGAGTTTCTAAGCCTGAATAAACCCGGGTTTTCTGGTTTCAAAAAGGCCCGGATTATCGTTGTACCCGTTAACCGGATTTGCATAGTTTAGTGTAGGATCGTAACAGAGAGTGAGCTAAGCCGGCTCGAATCCACAAACGTTAGGTTAAAAACATGGCGCTCTATCAGAACACCACCGTGCTACACTGACATACTACCTTTAAAAACAATCTATTTTCATGTCATATCATTCGCCAGATAGCCTCAACTTTCATCGTAGCATACAAGTCATGACAATCGTAATTGTAATTACAAGTTTATTTAGCGAGCCTTCAAGACCCGTAAGATGCGATCCCGAACTAACACAATGAAATCATGATCCCACAAAATGGTCTTCAGTCGATACCAGAAAATATACAAATAGAGGCAAAGAGACTACTACGCATACGCCTGAGGTTAATTAAATATAATAGTAATTATATTATCTGTATGTCTGTCTATCTATCTATCTATCTATCTATCTATCTATCTATCTATCTATCTATCTATCTATCTATCTATCTATCTATCTATCTATCTATCTATCTATCTATCTATCTATCTATCTATCTATCTATCTATCTATCTATCTATCTATCTATCTATCTATCTATCTATCCATCCATCCATCCATCCATCCATCCATCCATCCATCCATCCATCCATCCATCCATCCATCCATCCATCCATCCATCCATCCATCCATCCATCCATCCATCCATCCATCCATCCATCCATCCATCCATCCATCCATCCATCCATCCATCCATCTATCTATTTATCAATCAATCAATCAATCAATCAATCAATCAATCAATCAATAACTTTATTGCATCAACTGCAGCAACTGAACATCAGAGTTTAACAAACAATGCATCATAAACAAAAAAGTTAACATAATATGCTCATACATCGAGAGCGTTGTCAGTTGAGGCAAATGGTGTCCCCGAAGGGACCGATGGTCCCGCTAGTCGGGGATACCCAACAGTGTCTGGCAAAAGGTCCTTTGATGGTTCTTCTAACATTATGTGTTATTTTATATTAATCTCCTTAATTAACCTAGTCTAGCTTAACTAGTAGTCTCTCCACCTAATCATATTACATGGAAGAGTTGATGCGTATTCCCGCTCCGTGCCGAGTGACTCTCCCCACCCCAACCCCCGGTTCGATAGTGTCCTTCCCCGTCAATGACCATCCCCCGTAGATTCCTCATGTGCTTAATAGGTACTCTTTCATTAGTTGTTTAAAGTGATGCCTATTTTTCTCTTTCTGTATGTGAGGCGGAATTGAATTCCAGACCTGCGGCCCCGTTGATTTAATACTAAACGATCTGAGATTTGTACGAGTCTATCTATCTATCTATCTATCTATCCATCTATCTATCTATCTACCTATCTATCTATCCATCTATCCATCCATCCATCCATCCATCCATCCATCCATCCATCTATTCATCCATCCTTCCATCCATCCATCCATCCATCCATCCATCTATCTATCTATCTATCTATCTATCTATCTATCCATCCATCCATCCATCCATCCATCCATCTATCTATCTATCTATCTATCTATCTATCTATTTAAAAATCTATATAGAGCCCCTTTAAGATAACTATTCGGTGAAAGAGGACAGTTTAAAGTAGTTTATAAAAATAGACAGAGAGGTCTCGCGGAAGACACCTTTAAAAATAGTTTTTGCGACGCTATATAAGCCTCATTTCGCTTTAAATTTCACGGTGACTTGCACAGTAGGATTGATGGATGCAAAACTTTAAAAACCTGCGACAAGCTGAAAATATGCAAAACGTGACTATAATAAACTGTAATACACTGTTAAGATAGAAAATATGAAATGGTGGTCATTTTTGTGACTTCGCAAATGGCGGCAGAGGAGAGACCGAGGGACCTTAGAATTCCGAGAGCATACAAGGTTGATGAGCAAGTTGATTAAATAAAAATAGGAGAAAGCAAAAAAGAGACAAAGTGAGGCGACTATACTATACGACGCATGCGACTGAAGTTAATTTATTGTAATAACATTATCTATCTATCTATCTATCTATCTATCTATCTATCTATCTATCTATCTATCTATCTATCTATCTATCTATCTATCTATCTATCTATCTATCTATCTATCTATCTATCTATCTATCTATCTATCTATCTATCTATCTATCTATCTATCTATCTATCTATCTATCTATCTATCTATCTATCTATCTATCTATCTATCTATCTATCTATCTATCTATCTATCTATCTATCTATCTATCTATCTATCTATCTATCTATCTATCTATCTATCTATCTATCTATCTATCTATCTATCTATCTGAAATCTATTTAGAGCCCCTTTAAGATAACTACTCGGTGAAAAAGGAAAGTAGTTTATAGAAAGAGCCAGAGAGGTATCGCGGGAGAGAACTCAGGTCGCGAGAGGATAATCGTAATCGTAAACTCGGAACTTCTACAGCGCCCACAAAAGCGAAGTCGCGGGAACCAGCTTATTCACAGGCGATACCAACGAGAAGGACCCACGAACGAGAAGGCCCGACGCTGTCTAGTGGCAGAGCGAGCATGCGGAACCATAAAGTCACCTCTAGAGGCTGAGCGTAGACATTGGCGACCAGAGTAGGCCGAAGTTAAAGTAAAGAGCTCCCGGAGATATAGCCTACAGGTGCTCTACCCTGAACACAGTGCAAGACGATAGAGGAGACCTATAATGGATGCGCTGCCGGACCGGGTACCAATGAAGGACATCACGCATAAACCCAGAGATGTGGCCAAACCTAGAAGTGCACAGTAAAACGAAGTGCAGTACTGTAGTCCAATCGTTTTTACGTGTGCTTAACATAATTATAAAATATAAGAGATGAAAACTTCCGTTCAGTTGATGCGTTGAGGCCATTGACCATCAACGTCTTCTGTTCACTGATGCATATCGTCATTCGACCGGATCTATCCGTCCTCTCATCGCCAGATGGCGCACCAGCGTCCGTTCCGTTCATCCGGATCCGTGAAGACTCCAGTTCCTCCAGACGTACCTCGGTTCCATTCCCCATCTGCGAGTCCTCAACTCTCTTGGAGACAGTGCTGATTGGGGCGTGGCTGGAATTGGAAGGGGTGACCGAAAGCGTGCTGACTAGTGTTTAAGAATATTGTGGCAAATAATTACACACCTTTTTAAAGTTCATTAACTTCTGTATAACAGCGCAGTGTTAAACTGGAGTCAACTGTTGTGCCTCAAAATATACTTCGCTGACAGTGTTCGCGGCCTTGGTTAGAACCACTGTGATATAAAAACAAACAAGAATAAAAGAATGAATGAATATACAACTGAACAGAAAAAGAATTTGTGTAAGCTTTGCAAGGTCATTGTCAATTCTGGCAGCCGTAATATGTCGCCACCTCTCACCGTCCGCTTCGCTCACTTGATCGCCATGACCTTCTTGTCCCACGAGCAAGGACTACCATGGCTAAATCTCGAGCTTTTGCCTTCATTGGCCCTTCACTATGGAACCAACTCCCTTCATCAACCCGTTCTTTGATGCTATCTGGGGGGCCAGGTGCTTCTTTTCGTTGTCTTAAGACCACTCTTTTCGCTCGGAGTCTTTCGCACTGGGAGCGCCTCTGATTGGTGTTCACTGTGAGAGGCGCTTTATAAATTTATAAATACAATACAATACAATACAATACAATACCATACAATACAATACAATACAATACAATGTCGTTAATCACCGATAAATGTTATTAGTACTACTGCACTGCTGTGAATGTGGCCGATTGGTCAGAGCGATAGGTCTGTAATGAGGATAGTACGGGATCGAGCCTCACCCGAGGCAGTTACTGTGCGAGACCTTGAGCAAGTCCTCCACTCACAGTTGCTCTGTCGTATGGTCGTGTGAGCTCTCCTAAACTTTGGAATGAAGGCGATATCGTATACAATTGTATTGTATTGTGTGAACTACATTAGCCACCAGTGCAGTTGTTTTGATCCTGATTTGTTCCGTTAGACTCAGAACCCAGCAAGCGAAGATGAGCGCTCTCACTGAACCTGTACTACCACTATCGAGCGAACAGTGGCGGAGTTAGTGCAAATGTTTAAATATAGCGTCGTTGGAAAGTCTTTTAGAGGTGTATAAGGACAATGCTGATTACCTTTGATTGGTATGGTTTCTGTGTCTGCGTAACAAAGATACTATACGTACATCCATGATCCACGTATATCTCATTCTATCATTTTTTGGATAGACGGATCAAGAGTTCCTAGCAACAAAGGCCGTTGACGCCGTCAGAATTCATTCTGAACAGTTCTTACCCTTTGTATCGCATAAATCAGCCAACTTATACACTACATTTTCCATTCCAAAGTTTAACGTTATCATAAATATGACATTAAAGGCCGTTGAGGACAGTTTGGAAATAATATGTACGATGATGGCTGGATCCTCAGTTTAACGGCAGTTTATGACAACATAGGCCGTTGCCGCCGACAAAGATTAGTTGTTGGCATATTACAGCTCATTAAAATATGTACGATGCAGTGAAAACAAGGCATTTATAGTGTACGAAAGACACCATTTAAAGGTGTCAAAACAGTAATTTACTGTGTCACTAATATTTATTCACTGTTTAACGGCGTAAAAGAAGACAGCTAACATATCTATGATGCACATATTGCGATACGATGCTCTTTGGGGCAAGAATTTACTATGGGATTTACTGTATATTGACTAGTAGGTGTAGTTTAATATTAACGACACTGTGTGATACAAAGATCATTAGCATCGCTGTCCTCCTTCATCCAGGTTTAGGACTGGCACTGCCTCGTACAAAGGCACGGACGTGCAGTTGCGGAGTTATATCATCATCATCATCATCATCATCATCATCATCATCATCATCATCATCATCATCATCATCATCATCATCATCATCATCATCATCATCATCATCATCATCATCATCATCATCATCATCATCATCATCATCATCATCATATTCATCATAATAATTATTATTTATTATTTTTATTATTATTATTATTATTATTATTATTATTATTATTATTATTATTATTATTATTATTATTATTATTATTATTATTGTTATTATTGTAGCGAAAACCCCGGTCGTCGTCTCCGAGCTCACCAGGCGGCAGGGAAGAGGTTTGGGCTTGCACGGAGCAGCAGTCCGCGTGTCGCTATAGAAGCGTAAATTCGGCGTTCGGAGTATTGCGAACGTCTAGCAGCACCAGCCAAACAATCGCTCAAGTCAAACATCACCAACACGTCCTGGTTTTCTACACGATTTATTCTTGAAGTGTCACACAGCACGGCAGCACGTCGAACACCCGTTCGCTCCAGTAACAAAATCAGAATGGCCACGAGTGTGGCAGGGGCCCTCTATTTATACCTGAGCAAAGACTGAGCAAAGACTGAGCAGAGGGGGAGGCTGAGCAGAACTGAGCAAGGCCTGAGCAAAGACTGAGCAGAGGGGGAGGCTGAGCAGAACTGAGCAAGGACTGAGCAGACCTGAGCAGAGGGGAGGCTGAGCAGAACTGAGCAAGGACTGAGCAGACTGAGCAAAGACCTGAGCAGAGGGGGAGGCTGAGCAGAACTGAGCAAGGACTGAGCAGACTGAGCAAAGACCTGAGCAGAGGGGGAGGCTGAGCAGAACTGAGCAAGGACTGAGCAGACTGAGCAAAGACCTGAGCAGAGGGGGAGGCTGAGCAGACTGAGCAGACTGAGCAAAGACTGAGCAGAGGGGGAGGCTGAGCAGAACTGAGCAAGGACTGAGCAAAGACCTGAGCAGAGGGGAGGCTGAGCAGAACTGAGCAAGGACTGAGCAAAGACCTGAGCAGAGGGGAGGCTGAGCAGAACTGAGCAAGGACTGAGCAAAGACCTGAGCAGAGGGGGAGACTGAGCAGAACTGAGCAAGGACTGAGCAAAGACCTGAGCAGAGGGGAGGCTGAGCAGACTGAGCAGACTAAGCAGAGCAGTACAGAGCAGAGCAGGAGCAAAACAGACACAGAGCAGCCCACCTCAAAAACCGTCACACTCTCCCCCCGCTGCGATTCGAAATGTCTCCTATTTCGACGGAGGGAGAGGCGGCCCAACTAAACTTAACATCCCCGGTTCGTCCCCGAACTTCACAAGACAAAAATGGCCATCCGGCCAAAAAGAAACACTTAACACTAGGCAGGCCAACGGGCCAAAAACAACTAAAGTCCCCGGTCGCTCACCGACCATCCACCAAAGTTAAAACACGAGGCCAACGGGCCAAACAAAACAGTCTCAGAGGCGAAGTTTCAAGTCGTTATCCGACTGTCCCTACGAGTGGCCAAAGGCCCCGACCAAAGTCCCTAAACAAGTTTCGGTCGCTTCTCGACCGCTAAAATATCGCCGGGCCAACGGGCCAATTCAAAGTCCCGCGAGACAAAGTCTCATTACAAAACACGAGGCCAACGGGCCCAAAAGCTAAGCTAAAGAGGTCGCTCCTCGGGCGTCCAAACCTAAAAGCGCACAGTTTATCAGTCATCGTTCGGGAAATGTTCGGCGACAGTACTCATAGTCTGTGGTTCCCATCAAACCCACCAGGCGGCGTTGGCCTGGCAGAAGCTAAAACAGAGTCCAGGACGGATCTGCGTCGTAGTCGTCCGGAATCGCAGTCGCCTGGCATCGAAGACGTCTGGTATCGAAGACCTCTGGCAACTGCGGGCAGCGCCCAGCTCGCTTACCGATAGCGGGCCGGTAGACGACTCGTCCGCTTAGGTCGCCCGTCGGCCTCATCTGGTTGAGGAGCCGAAGGCATCAAGTCGATCGCGGGAGCCGGAGGCGTCGCGTTCTTCCTCTCATTCTTCCGAGTCAAAGGAGGCGCAGGCCGCGTCTCCCGTTCGTCCGTTCCCTCGTCAAAGCACGGTCGCAGCTTGTCGACGTGAGCGACGAAGGGGCGAGCGTTCCTGTTTCTCCGTAGGCGGTAATTGACGATACCGCAACGCTCCATCACGAAGTATGGCCCAGTGAACATGCGGGCCCATTTCGGACTCCGTCCCTGGTAGCGTCGAGGCGTGTAGTACCACACGCGGTCGCCCGGGAAGAATTCAGCCGGACGAACCTTCATGTCGTATGCGTGTTTCCGGCGCTGGGCGGAGACCCGTAAGTGTTCTCGGACAAGACGATACGCGTTTTCCATTCTGTCGGCGAAATCCTGCGCGTATGCGGAGTAAGTGGCAGCGCCGCTATCACCGTCCGGAGGTCTCCCGTAGACGAGGTCAATCGGAGCCCTTGCTTCCCGACCGAACATCAAGAAGTTCGGGATATAACCTGTCACTTCATGCGGCGACGCCCGATAGGCGGCCAAGACAAGAGGAAGAACCTCGTCCCAATCGCGCTGATGGCTGCTAACCACTTTCCCCAGCATAGCGTTCATAGTGCGGTGGAACCGTTCGATCAGGCCATTACAACTGGGGTGATAGCTGGAGGTCCTTACCTTGTCAATCCCCAATAACCGACAGAGTTCCTTAAACAAGTTTCCCTCAAAATTTGTTCCCTGGTCGGTCAGAATCTGAAGGGGCGCCCCATACCTAACTATCACGTTTTCCACTAGGGCCCGGGCTACCGAGGTGGCTTCCTGATTGGCCATGGGAATAGCTTCCACAAATTTAGTAAACCCGTCCATCACCGTCAAAATGTATACATGGCCCCTGCGGCTGCGCGGATGAGGACCCGTGATGTCTATACTAAGACGCTCCCATGGCTCCCCGCATGGCAATGGCTGAAGGGGGCCCTGCTTCGGAGGTTGACCCCGGCGATACTGGCTACAGGGTGAACACCGCTGACAAAAGCGCTTAACATCCCCTGACCAACCTACCCAGTACGCCCGGCGTCTCACCTGCCACCTCGTCCGGCGAACCCCCAAATGGCCTCCCGTTACCCCGGTATGGGCAAGCCTCATAAACACCTCCCTCTTTGCCTTCGGGATCACCAGCTGGTCCACACCTTCCGGCGTCTGGCGGTAGATTACCCCGTCCCGCAAACACAGTCGGTCCTTCTGATGCCAATAAATCTTAATGGCTTCACTTTCCTGAAGGAGCTCTACTAACTCAGGTATCTCTGCACCCTCTTCTAGCCAGCTACGCACCACTCGTAGATCGGGGTCCTCTTTCTGAGCTCTGTCTATAGAGTGCGACGGGTCAGCGTCGGCACCCAGCGTGGGCGGCTCGGGCTCCTCGATAACCGCGGCCACAGTGGCCGGGTCCTCCCATCCACACTGTCGACACGGGCGACGCGAGAGTGCGTCGGCATTAGCATGCTTCCTACCCGGTCGGTGCACCACCTGAAACTCGAATTCAGCGAGGCGCTCAAGCCATCGCCCCTGCTGGCCGATCGGCTCCGGCGTCCGTTGAAACCACTGCAAGGCAGCGTGGTCGGTCCTCAAAACAAACGGCCTTCCCAGCAGATACTGTCTATACAACTTCGTGAAGTAAACTATCGCCAGCAGCTCCTTTCGGGTCACGCAATAGTTTCGCTCAGCAGTAGACAACAGGCGGCTCCCGTACGCAATCACTCGCTCCTCGTCATCAATGCGCTGGGACAAAACTGCGCCGATGCCTAAGTCACACGGGCAATGGAGGCTCTCGAGGCCTGGATGTCCTCCAGTCGCCTGCGGCTAAAGTGCTAAACTCATCTAAGACCCAGTTCATTTAGCTTGGCACGCGCCAGCAGCTCGCCAAATTTGATTTGGAGGCCCATGCCCAGGAGTTCCTGCAGATTACTTTCTCACAGTGGCAAAGAAATTAATTAATTGATAAATCCAGGCAGGCTATCAACTTTATAAAATAAAATTATAGGCGTGTAGGGGCCTATGTAATGAGATCGACGATCGTCATGAAAACTGCAATCTCTTAGAGAAAATAACATATCCAAAATTAAGTGGCCAAGGGCAGCATTTTGGGCCGTCGCCCCGGGCGGCATTTCAGCTCCGTACGCCATTGCTTTCTCATCCTTTGTCCGGGATCTTGGTGTCACATTAGACCAAGAACTAACGTTCACGCGGCATATCAGCCTGCTATGCCGCGATTGTGCATAACCTGCTGCCTTAATGCTTATCCACTTCTTTGTTGTTTCCCGTCTTGATTATTGCAGCGCCCTCTGCGTGGGTTTTCCGGCGACTCGGGTTGGGTGCTTGGTTCGGGTCTTACGCTCGGCGGCACGCTATATTGGTTGCATCTCAAGATTCCGCCATGTTACTGACTATATGCGGGATGTCTTGCATTGGCTTCCTTTCCCACAGTGGATCGCTCTCTTCCTTGGTCTGGCGCTGATGTGGTCTCTCTTTATCTACAGGAGCACCACCCTCAGCATCCAGCACCGTGGTTCTCGTCGCTCTTCTAGGCAGGCTGAGGTTCTTGTCTCCCGGTCGCGGACTTCTATTCTGCAACGCCGTGCTTTTTCTGTTGCTGGCCTGCAATCTGGAATGGGCTTCCTTTGGCACTACGCCTAATGCCGAGAACCCTTCAGATCACGTTCTATTCTAACTTCAAGACTGTTCGGACTTCGGAGTTGGGTCGGGTGCGCTCCTAAGTAGATAATCTTGAAGGGGCGCTATGTAAATCTCTGTAATGAATGAATGAATCATAATTTGCCAAAGAGCTGATGTAAAATGTTATTACTTTTAACCAAAAAGATTGTCTCAAAAATGGACCATTACAAACCAACAAATAAATTTAGTTTCTTATGCTTTAGTTAATTGCTTTGATGAGTCTGTCTGTTTCTACTCTACGTTGGTTGCTGGGACTTTGCAGCTGAACCCATTTTAAAAATCAAATTATGAAATTATAATTATAATTTTCCAAAGAACTTATGTAAAATGTTATTACTTTGAATCAAAAGTTGGTCTCCAAAATGCACCATTACAAACCCCTAAATGAAAATTTTTCTTACCCTGGGGAGAGGGCACAGCCCCCTCCCCAGACCCCTCCCCTCAGAGTTCTTCAAAACTGCGTAATTTTATGGAAGACCTGGTTACGCCACTGATTAGCACTGTGCAGAAATTGCAACATACGGACCACTGCTAATCATATTTGCGAATACCATGATTAAACGTGGTGTGTAATTACTCCGAACAGTAGTAGCGGCTTCAGTTTAACAACACTCCTTGAAGCAGTCTTGGTACTGGCACTCCCATAGAATACGGTGTAACGGAGTTAACCAAAAGATTGTCTTCTCCAACAGGAACTCTTTACGACAAGATGTCGCTAAACGCTGAATTGTTAGGCTCTGCTTAAACACCTTAAAAATATAATTTCCCAAGGCTATATAAACCAAAGCCGTACATTTTTATCTTCATTCAAAAACCATTCATCCCAGGATGCAAATTGTCGTCAACGGCCTTTGATGTCATATGACGACGTTAAACCTTGGACTTAAAAAAATTCATCCCCAGTCTGGAAAAACAAAGAGGGCGACGCCAATGATCTTTGTTATCATACAGTTTCGCTAAACTGAAACTACTACTAAAAACCATCATTTCTAACGTTATATCGAGTTGCGATGTCGGGCCGCTAGATCGCGCAAAACGTTGAATACAACTAAGTTGTTACGACCTGTTGAACACCTTTAAATCTAATTTCCCTATTCTGTATAAATATAATTTCTCCACAATATTATTGACTTTTTGCAGGTCATAAGATAGGAAAACTGATGGAGTGAATTGAAGTGATATCAAACGAAAGAATTAGACCAGTTGTTGAGGATTTCGATAACGCACACAGTCATTATAAGAATTTTGCGCACACGTTTATAGGGCAGTCCGCAGTCACGTCAGGGTGCATTTTTCTTATTTAACGGAAGGCAAGTCTTACACCCATGTCGGCTGACGACTTGAGCTCCATCCCAGAGGAAAGTAGATCTGAGCGCGATGTAGTAAGTAATTGCCCAACTAGGAAAATTGAAGAGGGAATGGAGGACATTGGAGGTAGGCATTGGGAGTACGGAGGGGTTTGGGACAGTTAGAACGAACATAGAGCAAGATGGCAACTACCTCAGATCTGCGACTCAGCAAAGAAAGTAAGAAATAGAAAGCAGGCGATCAGATGATCTCGCTGTATAGGTAGCTCTGAGAATCTAGAAGATTGATGGGGAAGATAATTCCATATGCGGACAAGGAGGGAGGGCTCAAGAGTGGTTCGTTTTCACGGAAATTAGGCGCTTTCTTTCAAAAGCATTTGTTTACAGGCTGTTCCCCAACCTGGTGAACAGTTATTAAATATATTTCATTTAATGATGTCTCAAATAGCATTTGAGAGAATTGTTTATTTTTTGCTCATCTGTTTAAAATCTTATTTTACTATAGTAGAAAATTATGAAATGTTAGTAAATGATTGTAGATGTTGCATTTTACTGGATCCGATATTATTTGCAACCATAATATAATTACGCTGTATAGTCTAAACTGGACACGATTTAAGGGTGTCTTAGCGTAGCGGTGTATTGGATGGTTTAGAATGCAGTGTTTAGCGACATCTGACGAAAATATTAGGGCAGTTTCTGTCGATTTCTGTAAATTTTTTATCTGTTGTACTTGTGGCGATCGATTTGATTAATTTTAGCGACGCTGTGTCATTACGAAAATGATTGGCATTGTGACGGCGCTCGTGAATAAGCTGGGGCCCTGCGTTTGTCTTTCGCGTGGCGCTTTAGAAGTTTGGAGCTTACGATTACGATTACGACAGTTGCAAAGAATAGAATTTTATATTGAGTTCAGTTTCACTATAGATTATGATCAACGTCAACGGCCCTAACAAACAGAAAACGGAACACATTGGCCATTTCGGCAATTAGACACCTTTTAAAACGGTATCGGTCAATGATATATGTTCTGGACGTTTAATTCTCTCTTAGATATTATCAGATATATTATGTGTAGTTGTTCTAGGGAGTACTATTCAATTAATCTCCCTTGCAGCGCTGTTCGAGTGGCTGCATCAGCAGATCATTGGACGGTGTAAATGTCCGATGCGTACGCGTTGTCGTTGCCAGAGAGCTTCAGCCGACTCTGACTTCTGGCCAGCTGGAGACTAGGGTCGGCGACCAGGTACGAAAGGGCGAAAGTACCTCAGCGGCTCAGCCACCCTACACAGATTACCCAGAGTGCACATTAATATTTAACCCCGCATATAAATAGAGACACTACCTGATGACCAAGCATCATTCGATGACGCTGAGCAATTATTGTTAGTAACGGACTTGCTCTAGGTTCCTACACAGTAACCGTCTCAGAGGAGGGTCTCCAACCCGTACTCTCACCGTTACAAGGTGACCGATCTAACCAACCAGTTACTGTAACCACGATAGCTGTCATAATTATTAGAAATAGGACGTAAAGAACATTGCGTGTCAACTTAGTTCCTTTTGTTTTGTCGCCTATCCCGTTTCATCTTTAAAAAGCATTGCGTCACATCGTTTTAAAGGTGTTTAAGGTAGAGCGCGCTTATAAATCGCCTAATGTGTCCAACCCTTATATAAAATCGTTTGGCAACTTTTTAAAGGTGTCTAAGGCGAGCGATCTGAATAATCAACTATACCGTGTCACATGGTGTTCGTGAAACTATCGTGCATCCACTTAGATGGCAGTGCTATATAAATGCACTGATTTTAATAGAAAGGTCCTCGTTAACGCTGAACCCTATATTAAATGAAATTAAAATGTTATTACAAGGTGACATTAAACTGAAGATTAATAAATAATCACTTAAAAAATACAAAGTAGAATAACAATCTAACGTCATGATATTATTACTATACTTAAATTTGTATCGAATCATTTAACCACAGTATGTGTATAACAGACAGTATCCGACTTTATAGTTTATGTGTTAAACATTGAATTTTGTGACATTGTAAGGATTTATTTTGATGCCTTAATTAAAATGGTGTACTTTGGACGATAAGATTCTCGTTTTCATTGTATGTTATAATTTCTGAATTGTCGTCAACGGCCTTTGATGTCATAAGGCGACGTTAAATCTTTGAGTAATAATAATAATAATGCCACATTACTAAATCCGCCAAACCATAGACCTACTGGATGAAATAATTGCTGAATTAGCCACCTTTACTAAAGAATGCCGCTATTTATATTCATTCAGAAATAACACTCATTTGGTATGTAAGACGCCTAAGCTATTTATATATTCAGAAATTCTATCAGGAATGAAGAAAAACTGAAAATTAATGCTTAGGGTGGAAAGTTCAATGTTAAAGACAATTACAGAACGTCAAAGGAAATGGATTTCACACGTAATGAGAGGAGACTCTCTAATAAGAAACATCATGGACGGGAGAATGGAGGGAGAAAAGGCAAGAGGAAGACCTAGGGAATGATGATACTGGATACTGGACTGGGCGATGGAGAAGAACGGCTACGGTAAAATGAAGAAGGAGGCTCAGGATTGTGAAGACAAATGAACCTGCCGAGAACCGAAAGAAGAAGCTATTAAAAAATAACGCTCAATCGCTATTAACTCTCTTTACTCCCACACAATCCCAACTGTGGTAGTGCCAGTTCCAAGCCTGGAGAAAGGAGGAGGGTGACACTAATCATCCCCGTGGTAATGTCGTTAAACAGCAACTAACCAACCTATCGCTATAATTAAATTATTATATGAAGCATTAGCATTTTATACCATAATTATTATGTCATACAAACGGTGAGAACTGTTAAAAAACTAATATCTGTCCACGCCTTTGTTGCCATCATAAGATGTCGTTAAACTGAGGACCCCCGCCCCTCTTCTTCACAAATGTTGCTCCATCATTTGACAAACGTTAGGATCAATGTACAGAGATTCACCAATGCTGATGTCGTTAACCAATGGAGACAATCATTTGATATTATTGGAATAATAAACGACATCGTTACGCAGTAACATTGAGATGTGTGACCAGTACATTTCAAAAGACGTGTACTATAATTATCGAATAGATTTTATAATCAGCGATGGTGCAGAATGCGGTTCTTCATTTCTCTGATGAAAGAAAGCAAGAAAAAAAGATAAGAAGGAATGACGCATATACAAAATTGGATCCACAGTTTAACGGCAGCTTATGACAACATTGGCCGTTGCCGCCGACAAAGATTAGTTTTGGCATATTACAGCTGCTGAGGTCAACCGCATTAATTGACAGAGGAAATGTCTTATTAAAGGTGTCTAAATCAAAATTTTCATGTCGTTGTTTGGTTGCTGTTTAACGATGCTGTGTCATAGCAAAGATTGCGAGGGAGTTATTATTTTAATTAATTTAATTAATTCAATGACTTTTTGGCACAAAAGACAATTTACTTATTACACTTTCCACAGGAATCATTAGGTTTCTCATCCTGCGATTGTTAAGTATTCCAAAAAGTTTATCGACATCTTACAGCTGCTATGGCAGTGCTCGTGAATAAGCTGGTGCCCTGCACTTAGCTTGTAAGTCGTTTGTTGCTGTTTGCGGACGACCGTGTAGATGTAGACTTCTCCGTCATTTTGACGGATTATTTCTTCTATACGCAGAATTTTTCTGATGTCAAGAATTGATGCTATATTCGTTTTACTAATAGAAAGAAACTGGCACAAACGCAGAAATGCTAACGTGAGTGATAATGGATAATTAAAAGTAATTAGGACATTTTTAAATAAACTAGTAAATATTATTATAATTATATTGGTCATGATGATGTTCATGACAATGATGATGATGACGACGACAGTGATCTTGATTATGATGAGTAGCCAGTGTTTAGCGCTCTTGAGGCTCACATCAACCGTGGTTTAGTTGAATGGTAACAATGTGACACAAGTGGCAGAAGTCGGCATGGATGCGGGATCGATTCTCGCTACCTTCCCAAAGGTCGACTCACCCTTTCATTTGCTAGGTGGCGTTGGTAAAATGAGCAGGACAGATGACGTCTTGCATGGCTGCCATATAGTTTAAATTCGACTCCTGTAATAACCTGTAATCATATGTTCACACCATGAATTGTAACCACACTGCTGTGTGTCAGTTTGAATTAATAATAAACATGAATGTAATTGTGTTGTTTCAGAATTTCAACGGGTTACCTCATATAAATTATTGCGACTGTAAGAAATTACACTTAAATATTTTTGCGTAAATCAATTTAAAAGGTGTCTAAAGAGGTAATAAAATTATTAATAATATTCATTATTTAGCGACATCTTGCGGATGACAGAGTCGTTGGCATGGACCTTACCTTGACCACACAATTATATCGTCAGTTGTATTAAGAGTAATTTCCGAACGCCCACATTTCACGATAAGAAACTGGATCCTAAGAATACTGCGTGTTTTTTCAGTGCCTGCCGAATTTTAGGCTATTTTTTGGCCTTTGATTCGCATTAGACGTTAAGAGTTTTTGGGTATATATCTGTTTTGTAGCAATAGGCCTATATAGGCCCATGCTGCTGCTTCTGCTACTGCTACTGCTACTGCTTTCTGCGACTGCTACTGCTACTGCTACTACTACTACTACTACTACTACTACTACTACTACTACTACTACTACTACTACTGCTACTACTACTACTACTACTACTACTACTACTACTACTACTACTACTACTACTACTACTACTACTACTACTACTACTACTACTACTACTACTACTACTACTACTACTACTACTACTACTACTACTACTACTACTACTACTACTACTACTACTACTACTACTACTACTACTACTACACTACTGCTACTACTGCCACTGCTACTGCTACTACTACTAGGGCTACTACTTACTACTACTACTACTACTACTACTACTACTACTACTACTACTACTACTACTACTACTACTACTGCCACTACTACTACTGCTACTACTACTACCACTGCTACTACTACCACTACCACTACTGCTGCACAGCTGCGCCACCACTACTGCTACTACTGCTACTACCGCTGCCACTGCTACTGCTGCTACTGCTGCTGCTACTGCTGCTGCTGCTGCTGCTGCTACTGCTACTGCTGCTGCTGCTGCTGCTGCTGCTGCTACTGCTGCTGCTGCTGCTGCTGCTGCTGCTGCTGCTGCTATTCGCCAACTTAGCGAGGAAAGCAACCTAGCTGATGTGCCGTAGGAATGCCATTTGGTCACTTCTCAGCCGATGGACCAGGCGAGAAAGGGCACATCTTGTCCGCAAAGAGGATCTCGACCTTTGGCACATGGAATGTTAGAACGCTGTGTGCCACAGGCGCGGTGACCATGTTGACAAGAGAGCTGGAGAGGTTGAGGTGGGATGTCATAGGGATAGCGGAAACGCACTGGGTGGGTGTGAGAGAGGAGTTTGTACGAGGATACAAGATCATTAGCTCGGGTGGAGAGAGATTGCATAGAGCAGGGGTCGGATTGATATTGTCGAAGACGGCCCAAGGAGCTTTGATGAGTTATGAACCAACAAGCGATAGGATAATGACGGCCAGGTTCAGGACAGCAATTGGAGCTATGACAATATGCCAGATATATGCACCAACAGCGGACGCGGAGGAGGCACGGGTAGACGAGTTCTACAGCGAGCTGCAGCTGGAAATTAATAGAATCCCTAGGAATGATATGATAATACTCATGGGTGACTTCAATGCAAAGTTGGGAGGGGGACGAGGAAACAAAGGGTATCATGGGGAATCATGGTATTGGGGATAGAAATGAGAGAGGAGAAAGGTTGCTTGACTTCTGTGGTGTGAACAATCTGATGACAACAAACACAAGGTTCAAACAGACAAAAGCAAACAGGAAATGGACATGGGAGTCGCCAGACAGGAAGACACATAATCTTATTGGTTATATTATAGTCAATAAGAAGCTAATGGGCAGTGTCAGAAATAGCAGGGCTTTTCCTAGTGCAGATGTTGGATCGGATCATCAATCGTAATCGTAATCGTAATCTCCAAACTTCTAAAGCGCCACTCGAAAGCCAAGCGCAGGGCACCAGCTTATTCACGAGCGCTGATTATGGTAAATATAAAACTCAAGCTGAAAAACAGGAAGGCAATGGAGAGGAACAAAAAGATCAATATAAATGCGCTAAAAAGCGAGGTTGTTAGGGAGAGCTACCATAACAGGATAAATCAAAAATGGGAGGTGGTGATGGAGGAGAGAGTGGAGGGGATAGAGGAAGAATGGAACAAGGTAAAAAGCGTAATACAGGAGACGTCAGAAGAAATATTGGGATACAAAAAGGGACAAGCACATGCGGAATGGGTATCAAAGACAACGCTTGAACTAATGGATGAGAGAAGAGCATACAAAAGTAGGAGACGGGAGAGCAAAGACATGGCATAGAGCTAATAACAAGACAAGAGCGGTGTACGAGGGAGTAAGACGAATCACGCAGACGCATGCTCCTAGGGTGAGCTCAATTAAAGATGAACATGGGAAGATACTCACCGATCAGGAGGATGTCAAAGGCAGATGGAAGGAATACTTCAATAAACTGTACAACGACCCAAACAAGACAGACGACAGTTACCTGGAGAGTATCAAGGAGATGGAGGGCACGGAAGAGGACTTGTTGGCTCTGGGAGAGGATGAAGTGGAGGCAGCCATTCACAAAATGAAACATGGGAAGGCACCGGGCCTGGATAATGTTACAGCGGAGGAAATACAGGCAGGAATTGAGGGAGGGGGAACCAGGATCATGCACAGGCTATGCCAAATGGTGTGGGAAAGGGAGGTGTTGCCTGCGGAATGGAAAAGAGCAATTATTATACCCATACATAAGAAGAAGGACAAGATAGAATGTGCAAACTATAGAGGGATAAGTCTGCTCTGTCACAGCAGCAAGATCTTCTCAACAATCATATTGCAACGGATCAGAAAGAGGACCGAGGAGATCATGTCGGAGGCGCAGGCGGGATTCAGAGTTAATAGAAGTACAATCAGTGGCGGATCTAGGCTATTATTTTTGGGGGGGCGAATTCGCCTTGAGTGGAGAGTTGCTCGCGCCGAAGGCGCGAAGCCCCTTACGATTAGGGGGTTTGGGGAGCGTCGTAAGCTCCCCAGCGGGGTCTGGGGCGGAGCCCCAGACGCAAACGCATTTTGCAGCATTTGAGATCAAAGGAGGCCTGTTTTTGGCAATATATTTCGGGGATTATTCAATCATATAAATGTATGAAAAATTGAACATAATACGGTTCAAAAGTAAATTACGTGCATTGAAAACAAGCCACATTATTTCACATAAAAAACCTTTAATCAATATGTCTGACAATTAGTCCATCAACACACTTATACTGCACTGGTCAAAATAACAAATCATTAGTTTCAGACCAAACTGAAGTACTGAACTACCCTTTGAATATCAAAACAACGTACAATTCTCATATAGGCTACTGTTGAACAGTAATTTAGACAACAAATTCCATTAAACGCTTTCTGCTTCGCGCATACCGATCAATGATATTGTCAATATCCATAACAATTTCTCGATGAATTGTCATCAAAGCTAAACCAGTTAGTCTATCTTCGCACATTCGTGACCGGAGCCAGTTTTTCAATCTCCTTAACGTGGAAAAACTTCGTTCTGCAGTGGCAACGCTCACAGGAAGTGTTAGCAAAATGGAAAGCAAGCTGTGAATTGTGGGATATATCACCTTATCTTTTTCACATGCAACAAGAGCATCACACACTGTTTGAGGGAAGCAGCTGACATCAGTGGCAAAACGCAACCACTTTACCCTCCATAACTGCAACCAACCATAGGCGGCTAGGCCATAGCCTATAGTTCGATGGAGCATTTGCTCAAAGGCTTCTATGATTTAGACGACTATGGAGTATGGACCCAAAGTCAAAGAAGTCTGCAATTTCGCGCATAGGCGGAGACTTGCCGCTTAAGTTGGGTAGGACGGATTATGGATGCGTGCCCGAATGAGGCCGGTGAGGGTCGGTTAGGGTCAGTTTTTATGGTCGTGAGTGTCAGTGTGAGTGTCAGTGTTGGAATTACAGTAGTCTTTAGATAGTTGTTGTGGTCGGATAACAGCGTCGGCTCGATCTTTTTACTTTTTATGGACAATTCGGGGGGGCGATCGCCCCGTCGCCCCCCCTTGGATCCGCCACTGAGTACAATTGATCAAATCTTTACACTGAGACAGTTGGCGGAAAAGTACGAAGAATTTGGGAAAGAGCTATATATCTGCTACATAGATTTTCGTAAAGCCTTCGACAGCGTGTGGAGAAAGGGTCTGTGGAGAGTCATGAGACACTATGGATATACGGAGAAGATAGTAAGAATCTTGGAAAATGCGTACAAGGACACCTTTAGCGCTGTGAGAGTGAACGGAGAACTATCGGATTGGTTCGAGACCATAGTGGGAGTACTGCAGGGTTGCGTTCTATCGCCACTGCTCTTCAGCATATTTCTGGAACTGATCATGGCCGTTAAATGCTACTGTTCGAAATATAAAGTTTAGTTTAAACACCTTTAATAAAATACTTAAATATGCTATATATTTGTCAATATGCGATTGAAGCGGTATAATAGTCCGATAAATACTGCACTGAATTGACAGCTTTAAAGGAATAATGAAGTAATCAGAGATGGGAACATTTTATAAATAGTATATGAAAACAGTATAAATATTTTATGTAAATTTTACTTGTTACGCTAAGCTATTACCAACTTGTGGGGCGCGGTGGTGTAGGGGTATGTTCGGCGCCTTGCAGCCGGAGGGTTGCGGGTTCGAATCTACCTCAAGCCGCCGCGTAGGGACCGTGGGCAAGTCCTTCACTCGCAATTGCTCATGCGCTTCGGCGTGAAACTCCGATTCAGTGTCCGCTCTGTAGTCGGGAGCGCCTCTGAGTAGAAATTTTGAAGGGGCGCTATAACAAGTGCTCATACATACATACATGCATACATACTTTGGCAGACCCAGAACTTATTGAAGCAGTCGAAACGCTAAGGCTGTGCTTCTGTTTGGATCTTTGATTTTGTCAGCATTACAAAAGGATTTTTTTCAGTATTATTAAATCACAAGTGAGAGATATAACATAATAATTCTTAACTATAGTTAGCTAAGTCTAATAAATTTAACGATCACTAGACAATCAGGGTGATAAGATGAGACATTAGTCTAATTTTAAACAGCGAGATGTTAGTGAAATAACGTAGGGTGAGGGGTATAACATTTAATACTTATCCAACAAACAAATATCTGGATGGAGATAAAGATAACTGAGAAATAGATTATCACGATAAACATTTCCGTTTTATTCATATTCAAATGTGGTATTAATTGGTGCATTTGAGATAAACATTACCTAAGGTCAAACACTCATCATAGCCGAGTCAGATATATGGGGCGCAAGTGAAGCTGAAGTCTCCATATATAAAACTGTCTTCTGGCGGGTATTCGAACCCCGACCTTTCGGTTGACAGTCCAGCACACTAACCACTAGACTACCGTGCAACCCAATAATTACATTAAAGGGATTCATTCATTCATTCAGGACATTTATATAGCACCTCTTGCTTATTATGATAACGGCATTATAGAAATTAATGGATTTACATAGTTATCCGATTAACCCCCAACAGGAACTCCTCTGGCTATCTCCGCCTATTTGTGACCGAAGGGATCAAAATGAGTCGCATGTCGGAAATGTTAGAATATGAATATTTTACATATTCTTAAAGACCAAATTTTTTTATTTAAAATGACACCAAAAGTTTGGTTCTACCTTATTTTTTGACAAAATTACGAATGACTATGTGTTTTTTGTGGAAAAGTTTTTCATTTATTTTAATATATAATCACAAAAAATAAAAGTATTCTGTGTAAAAAATTCTGAAAATACACATTAAAACAATGAATTTCATCAAATGTGAGAAATCAGAAATGTAAAAAAATTTTTTCACCCATTTTCATTAAAATCTGAAAATAAGAAAAAGTGACATCTGATCATATTTTGCTGTTTTCCTAGGAATGTAAATTGCCGACATCCGAATCATTTTGATCCCTTGGGTCACATTTTCGAAAAGATGACGCTAAACATTTAATTGTTAGGCTCTGATTAGACACCTTTAGATCGAGTTTCCAAACGCTGTATATTCTCATTAAAAACTAGCGGTATAATGTTATAATTATCAAGTTGTGCTGTCGGTACCGCGAAATGTCGCAAAACGTTGAATGCAACTAAATTAGACACCTTTAAATCTAATTTCCAGACGCTATTATAAACTTCCTTTTCTTCCAAATGTCATCTTTGACCTGTAATATGCCAAACTAATCTTTGTCGGCGGAAACGGCCTATGTTGTCATATAAAAGCTGCCGTTAAACTGTGGACACACAAAATATCATCGTTACACTAGTAGATGTATTCTTGATATTAAAATGCTGAGATAGGAGAACTGACGGAGTGGAACAGAGAAGTGATATTGAACGAAAGAATTAGAGAAAGTGTGCACTATTCTGAAAACCCAATTTTTCCCACAGGTATTATACGGCAACCACGTCAGGGTGCATTTCCCCTTTTTTACGGTAGACATAGTATTATCTTACAGCTGACGACTTGAGCGCCATCCCTGAGGAAGGTGGATCTGAGCGCGCTGTTGTTAGTAACTGACAAACTGGGAAAACTGAGGAGGGAAGAATGGAGGACATTGGAGGTAGATGTTAGGGGTATGGAGTCTGGACGGGTTCGGGACAGTTAGAAAGAACGTAGAGCAAGCTGGCAACTACCGCAGAGCTGAGTTGTCTTAGCGACTCAGCAAAGAAAGTAGGAATAGAAAGCAAACAATCATTGTATACATCAAAGGGAGCTGTGAGAATCTAGCAAGTGTATGGGGAGGGTATCATTATTATTATTTATTAAATAATTTTGTAACGAGCTCACGGTCACACCGAATTGTGAATCTGAGGCGCGGATAGAAGGAAGGAAGGAAGGGAGGAAGGAAAGAAGGAAGGAAGGAAGGAAGGAAAGAAGGAATGGCAGAACGAACTGATCCTGATGAAATGGAAAACGTAATGAGGATGAATATGCCCGTGACGAAAACGGTTGTCTTCTTGACGGATATCCCTA
>JACEVL010000598.1:213977-256477 GCA_020284085.1 Aporrectodea caliginosa
AGCCAACTATAAAAGGTGTATAGACAACTTCTTTTCAACTGTTGATTTTTGTTTAAAATATGTTATGTCATAATAATAAGAACCCGATGTTAGAAAATTATAAACATTACTTATTGGTTAATGAATATTCATATTACAATATTACTTTCATTCAACTTTGGTTCTTCAATATTGCATATGGCTTGGTTAATGTACATGAACAGTTTAAAGGAATACCTTAATCAATTATAATACATGTAATGTATGCTTTGTTAGTTAATGACATAATAATCACAGACAGTATGATATGAACTACTTTATGTTGCAGAGATATTGAATATTAGTGGAATTGTAAAGCTCCGTTTCGACACCTTTGATGGTGCTGTTCGGATGCTATAGGTTTCTTGTTCTGATTGTATTGTATATTTTCTGTATTGTCGTCAACGGCCTTTTATGTCATGGGACGACGTTAAACTATTGACAAATAATAAATAAAAGGTGTCTAATCTTAAGCGTATTGCAATATACTGTTATGGGTTTAGCGACATTTTGGGTCATCAAAGGCCATTGACGTCGACTGAAGTTTTCCTGAACTATTCTCACCGTTCTAGGAAAGCTGTTATATTTCTCTAACGACGCCTTCGTTTCTGAACAAGAATCTAGATTCTCAAGCTAATAATATTCGTAGAAACTTTATTTAAACAGTGTCCATACAATATTCGTTTCAAGGTTCTTGTCAGGTATTTGTGGATGCGTGGGAACAACTTTTTTCCTGCGTGTATACTATGTATAGTAATCTCGTAATTTCTACAGCGCCCAAAAACGTTTTAACAAACGTGGATCGCAACAGGATGATTCGTGTTTGGCTGTTGCCAGTCCAAAGCCTGGATTAAGTAGGAGGGCGATGGCCATCGTCCTCATTATGAAACAACGTCGTCAGCAAAACTATTAGCAGCTCTAGAAAACACTTCCCTCCTCCTTTGTTCAGACTTTGGACTGGCGCCACCTGATTCCAAAGTTTTTGTCGTACGCGTATCGTAATCTTAATTTCGAAATGTCTTCAGCGCCCACAAATCGACATTATGTGTTTACAATCCAATTTCTGGAGCGATTGACGATTTATTGTAGAGGAACTACGCGTCTTATTAGAGGTGTCTATTGTAAGGCAATTCAACGCTTCACAAAAGCCATCCGAATTACCTGTGGTTTACAAATTCAGTCAAGCACCAATCCACATTATTTTATGTTTATCAGTTCTTATGTGTAAAATTTGTTCGAAATCCGTAGATAAAATTTTGGCGACAACATTCATTTTGTATTCTCTTTTCCATGGTCGCCTGGCTAGAGTACTGATTCAGGAAATATAACACGGTTTCCGGCACCTTACAAGTGTCGCAATCTCCATTATTACTCGGCCTTGAGCTACTTCCTCTCCAGGTTTCTTGAATGCAGCTAACGTCAGGATGTTTCTCCATCTGAGTTAGAAAAAGATTAGAGTTATTTCTGTCAGTGCCAGTCCCAAGCCTGAATAAAGGAGGAGGACGACGCTAATGGTCTTTGTTACCACACAGCTAGTCGTTAAACAGCAGAACACACACTAATAGATAAGTGTACGCATTAACGATCAAATAATTATAATCAAAAATGGAAGCTTTTTAAGGGTGTCTTAGAGGAGCGAGTTCAAGTCTGAACGAAAGAGGAGGGCGACGCTAATGGTTTTTGTTATTACAAAGCTTCGTTAAACTGCATAAAAGAAAATAAGGGATTGCCATTCAACAAAGCTGGAAAGACTTTAAGATCTTTTACAGCAAAGCTTCTAAAACATTCGTTAATGGCTGTTATCCGCCTAACCAATGAAGTAACTAAATAACACAATACACTTATTTTATACTTAAATTCATCCGCGTGTTCCCAAATGGGATCACTGGGCGCTAATGGGTCAATGATTCACCACGTTGTTACTTCTCTACTCAGCTGCAGTATCAACCCGAGGTGCCATGAGGTCTACTACGACAACTTCTTCATGTCATAGCTGTGAAATGGCAGAACATCCAGCGTGTGACTGTCGCTACCAGTTTAATTGCAGTAGAGCCATTTGAAACGCTGAAACTCAACCAAAAAGTAAGTGGTTGATATAAATCAACCAGATGCCATTAGAAAGTATACTCTTCACATGGGGGTTGTGGGCATTCTGGACCCCTTTGTTGAGGGATGGCACCATGGGCTCCAATCGCTCTTTCACTGTCATCACCCAACGATGTGGACGTTCCTGACCGGCTTCAAGGAAGACATGAACAAGCAGAAAGCCTTGCTACTACAAGCTGCGACTTAATTTTAATAAATCAAACTTTATTTTTGATTCTTAGCAGTAAATGTCGCGGTATAAAATTCTTAGCGATCATAACATTAATAGTGCATACTGCTGTTCGATTGCTGTTACTTAATTTAAACTGTGTCATAACAAAAACGATTAGGCTAGCGACCCCCGCCTCTTTTCTTCACCCTTGGGACTGGTACTACCAGTGGCGAAGTTAAACGGTTATTGTCTTTCAAGGTTTAGCTTCGTCCTATGACATCAAAAGCCGTTGACGACAATTCGAAAGTGCAAAGTTTATTCGGTATCTATGAATGACTGAATCAGTAATGATTCTAATTTAATTTAATCACAGTGTAACGTCGTCTTATGACATCAAAGGCCGTTGACGACGCAGTAGGACAGATGGACGCCTTGCAGGCTGCCATACAGTTAAAATCGACTCCTGTTAAACTTTTTATCATCTGTTACTACTATAACTTGTAATCTTACTACGTAGCCTACTTGTCAGTTTGATTCAATACGTCTAACGAATTAATATAGTATCTGTGGAAAGCGTTTCGAAGGTGTCCAAAAACCGCTGTCTTCTCCATTGTTTAGCGACATCTTGTGGCTGCCAGGCCCGTTAACGTCGACCTAGCTTCACACTGTTACCAAGAACAGTGCGTGGAGATGGTTGATGCTTAAACTCTGGCACGAAGATCAGAAGGACGCGGGTTCGATACACGATAGCCCATAAGGTTGACTCAGCCTTCAACTCCACATGGGGCTACTGTAAAATGAGCAGTAGGATAGATGGACTCCTTGCAGGCTGCCATACAGTTAAAATCGACTCCTGTTAAACTTTTTATCACCTGTTACTACTATAACTTGTAATTTTACTGCGAACTTGTCAGTTTGAATTAAAACACGGATATTACTTTTATTATTTTTTGACGCGTTAATTGTCATATAGTTATTGTGAGGATTGGATCCAGAGTTTAACGTTTAAGGCCGTCGATGTCGACAGAAATTTTGCAACAGTTCACTCTATATGGGGCGTGGCCAGAATCTAGTCATCGTGTTGAATGTTACAAACATATAGTTTTATTTTAAAAGTGTTTTCAAGGTGTTTAACTTTAGCATAATAATTATAATTTAATAATGAAGCATTTTACATGTGTCCACGTAAAGCTTAATAATTATTTCCAATATCAGCATGGGTGGTACCAGCCCAAAGCGTTGATAAAACAGAAGGGCAATGGTAATCATCTTCGCTGTATGAAACATCGTAGTTAAAAGGAAACTACCTACATAGCTGACAGATTAAATCCGCAGTTCTTCTCCTGTGAGCTAATGTAAGTTAAAATCCACATAACCATTTGTTTGGCATAGAGAAAAATATGTTGAACTCCCAGTTCAGTGACGCTTTTGGACAATGTTGCCTGTTTTTAAAAGTAGTTATTTGCATATTTTTCAACGAAATATTTTGCATGAGAGCCGATAACAACGAATGTTTTTCGGACAGTTCTTACAGTTTATGCGAGTATTGTTGTACATTATTTAGCTGCTGTATTTCGAACCTGTATCACAATAGATGATTAGCGTCGGTTGGTGCCAGTCCAAAGTCAGGATTAAGTAGGGGGCGATGGTCATCGTCTTCATTATGACACAGCGTCGTTAGCAAAACTAGTAGAAGCGCTAGGAAACACCTCCCTCCTCCTTTATTCAGGCTTTGGACTGGCGCCACCTGATTCCAAAGCGGTGGAGGTGTTTTACAAAAGATTTCTCCTGCGTGTATCGTAATCGTAATCTCGAAATTTCTACAGCGCCACAACAGAATGTGCATGAATACAATCTCTGAAGCGATTACTGGTTATTGTAGAAGACTGATGCATCTTATTAGAGGTGTCTATTTGTAGAAAACTTAACGTTCACAAAATGTGTCATCCGAATTACCAGTGGTTCTCAAATTCAGCCAAGCACAAAATCACATTTTATGATTCTATATATTTTCAAAAAAGCCATTTAGAAGCTATTTATTTATATATTTATGTATCAGTTTTAAAATAGTACGTATACCGCCTCTTATATTCTCTGTTCTGTTAGTAGTTAACTAGTTAAGATTGTTCAATTGCATAACATGTAAATGTACAGCGCAGTGCGTTTGTCAGGCGCTTAGTAAAGAAAAGATTATTATTATTATTATTATTATTATTATTATTATTATTATTATTATTATTATTATTATTATTATTATTATTATTATTATTATTATTATTATTATTATTATTATTATTATTATTATTATTATTATTATTATTATTATTATTATGTATTATTATTATTATTATTATTATTATTATTATTATTATTATTATTATATTTCCGTATTTTATTATTATAATTGTCAGTGACACGATCACTTCAACAGATATTCCAAAAATAGAACGTTTCATTCGCGCAAAAATCAGATATTTTCCTTTGCCTCTCTGCATGTCTGCCATTGTTTCCCCGATGACCCAAGAATCGATTATACACAGGACAGGAAACTCCTCACAGAACGTCGTGTTGTTACCAGTTTTTGTATGATACTGGATGGAAAAAATTAATTTAGATAGACACCTTAAATAAGCCGTCTCAGCTGTCTATATATTCAGAAATAACTAGATGCATCCAGTCGATTTCTTGCCATAATATTATTACAAATGTTATACGAACGGTGAGAACTGTTCAAACTAATTAACTTTGACATTAATTAACGACCTTTGTTGCCATCATAAGATGTCGTTAAACTGCGGATCCCAGACATCTTGATAGATATTGAGAGAGAGAGAGAGAAGAGAGAGAGAGAGAGGGAGAGAGGAGAGAGAGAGAGAGAGAGAGAGAGAGACCATGTAGGTGTCGTTAACAAATTGAAATTTAATCATTTGATCTTATTGGAATAATAAACGACACAATTATGCAGCAACATAGAAATGTGTGACTAGTACGTTCCAAAGACGTCTACTATAATTATCGACTAGATTTTATTATTACTTTGAATCAAAAGTTGGTCTTCCTAAAATGCACCATTACAAACCCTAAATGAAAATTTTTTCTTACCCTGGGAGAGGGCACAGCCCCCCCCAGACACCCCTTCCCTCAGAGTTCTTCAAAACTGCGTAGTTTTATGGGAGACCTGGTTGCCGGTCCCTTTCTTGCGATGTTACACATGTTATACAGTTTTCTTGATAGATGTTGCTCCATCATTTTGCAAAAGTGAGAGAGAGCCACCATGCAGATGTCGTTAACAAATTGAAACTTAATCATTTGATTTCATTGGAAAAATAAACGACACAATTATGCAGCAACATTGAACTGTGTGACTAGTACGTTCCAAAAGACGACTACTATAATTATCGACTAGATTTATTATCCGCTCTGCTTGCACTGGTGTAGAATATGGTTCTTTTGTTCTGTTCAGTTGTTCTTCGTTTTGTTAGTTAGGCGCTTCCTATATGAATATAAGCAGTGCAGGAAGGGGAGAATTGATGAAGAAGGGGAGACAGAGAGACGGGTACAGTCAGACAGAGAGACAGAGAGATACAGACAGAATGGAGGCCTTAGCTAATAAACACGTAACAGACAGCCGAGCCAATTAAATGCCAGCGTTTTTCAATTTGCACAGGCATGGATTGGAACTCCATACCTCTGGCTTACCAGACCGGAACCCTAACCACTAGACAATCAATTGGCTCTGGCACATAGGGGCAACAGGGAGCATTCCACCCCAGCAAATAAAATCGGGACATTTTTGGCCCATATAGGGCCAGGACAAAGCAGTGCATATTTTGACTGTATAACTACTGGAACAAAAATTTGTCACAGTAGTTTTAGGATTTGCCTCAATTGTTTTAGGATTTGATCCAGTAGTCTTAGGGTTTTGTCCCAGTAGTTTTGATGATTTTTCGTAGGTAATGCTGTACTTGCTGTACAATGTTAGTCTACATTGAAAGTACCGTCTTGGCAGACTTTTGTTCCAGTAGTCCACATCCGTTAAAATATGTACTGGGACAAAGTGTATTGGTGGAAAATTTTGTCCCTGCACAAATTTCCAAGTGGGCGCATTAATCGCGGCATTATTATTTATAATTACGCATTCATTTAGCGCCACTATCTGATGACCAAGTATCAATCGATGTTGCAAACAATTGTGAGTGAAGTACTTGCTCAAGGTCCCTATGCAGTAACCGTATCTGAGAGAAACCCGCGTTACAAGGCGATCGTTCTGACCAATCGACAACCCTGTCACATGTTGCTCATGAAACTATCGCGTATCCACGTAGATTGTGGCGCTTAATAAATGCCCTGATTGGAGTTGAGGTCTTTCTTAACGCCGATCCCTATAATCCGTAGTACATAATGAGTCAGTGGGTGCTCCTCCTCCTCCTTCTCCTTCTCCTCCTCCTCCTCCTTCTCCTCCTCCTCGTCCTCCTTCTCCTCCTCCTCCTCCTTCTCCTTCTCCTCCTTCTCCTCCTCCTCACCCTCCTCCTCCTTCTCCTCCTTCTCCTCATTTCTCCTCCTCCTTCTCCTCCTTCTCCTCCTTCTCCTCCTTCTCCTCCTCCTCCTTCTCCTCCTCCTACTCCTCCTTCTCCTCCTCCTTCTCCTCCTCCTCCTCCTCGTCCTCCTCGTCCTCCCTCGTCCTCCTCCTCCTACTCCTCCTACTCCTCCTCTTCCTCTTCCTCCTCCTCCTCCTCCTGGAATGGCACTCCTCAACCATAGCATGCGTCGGAATGCGGCCGAGAGTTACTTGGAGAACTTGGAATAGGAATAGGCGTAGAGGAGGATTGGGTTGAGGACGGCGGAGGAGGAGTTCAGGTGGCTGAGATCGTTTTGACCCAAACCCATTGTGGCAATTTCTGGTGAATAGCTAACGATTAAGTGGATAGGCCTAGTTTCTGTTTAACGAAGCTGTTGTACAACGGATATGGTAAGCGTTGCCCTCCTCCGTTATCCAAGCTTGAGATTGGTGCCACCCGACTACAAGCAGTGTTGCAGTGTCGAAGTTCGAACACTGATTGGTTTTCAAAAGTTGAACGAAATCTTACAACAAACACCGTTGACGTAGATCAGGGGTCTCTAAAGTTTTCGAGCGCGGGGCCACATTGCTGACTTTCTAAAGCTCCACGGGCCAAAGAAAAAAAACGCGAATGAATAACTTTAAACAGACAATTTATTCCTGAGGTCTGATGCAGTGCAGAATTTCAATGCAGATATCAATAACAATTAAGATGGTTTCTCGTTGGTCCTGATTAGTGTGCGTAGCATGAAATTTAAGCATCACTGAAATAATTTTGGCACTATGCATGTCAGAGTACAGCGGCGTTCAAATTTTCAATTTTCTCAATTTAGTTTGTTTCTTCAAGGAGAGTTCCGCGGGCCTGATTAAAGGCCTTAGCGGGCCGGATGTGGCCCGCGGGCCGTACTTTGGAGACCTCTGACGTAGATCAAAAGTTAATATTTATTTGAGTCTGACTAATCATTTATTTATCCAATGTTTAATGACATCTTTTAGCAACAAAGGCCGTTGACGTCTTTAAAGTTTTTGATGCATTTCAGTTCATTTTCGTGTAGTGTTTTCATCAGTTTTCTTTATCTTTTTTCCGTCTTGGATTCTATTTCTGATAGGATATTGACGACTTTAAAGTTTTTGACGTATTTAAGTTCATTTTCGAATAATGTTTTTCATCATAATTCTTTCTCTTTTCTTGTCTTTGCTTCTTTTCTGACAGGAAGTTGCAACGATGAAATTTGACAGGTGGTTGTTCTTTTTTTACCCTTTTTTTCCTTTTTTTTGATATTAAAAAGAAACAAAAAGTAATCCTCTAGCCGTACAGGCCTTTCATTAATTTTTTGGGGCAGCCATATAGGCTCTATTAATAACTGTTTTCTCCTCAATTTTAATATAATTCTTATTCTTATTCTTAATTACAATGTTTGCAGAGCATCACATCTATCTATCTAAATTAACATCAAGCTATCCATTTTACATTTACAATCAATCAATGTTCAATATTCTTAGTCCATCAAGAATAGTACAAACAGATTCAATAATCAATATCAACATGACAATCAAAGCATCAATATTATTAAATGTTGATTTTATCAATTACAATTAACTCAAAATGAATCCTATACATAAACATTTCCAAACTAGTTTTAAGTAATAACTAAAGACCAAGACTAATCAACACTACTGACAATCCTATATTGTAGCATAAAGCCCACTATAAAAGGTGTCTAATTTTAAACGTATTGCAATATACTGTTATGAGTTTGGCGACATTTTGGGTAATCAAAGGCCATTGACGTCGACTGAAGTTTTCCTGAACTATTCTCACCGTTCTAGGAAAGCTGTTGTATTTCTCAAACGACGCCTTCGTTTCTGAACAAGAATCTAGATTATCAAAACTAATAATATTCGTAGAAACTTTATTTAAACAGTGTCCATACAATAATATTATTCGTTTCAAGGTTCTTGTCAGGTCGTTTGGTTGGATTGTATTGTATTTGTATTGTATTGGATGTAAGGTATTTGTGATGCGTGGGAACAACCTTTTTCCTGCGTGCATACTATGTATAGTAATCTCGTAATTTCTACAGCGCCCAAAAAACGTTTTAACAAACCTGGATCGCAACAGTATGATTCGTGTTTGGCTGTTGCCTGGATTAAGTAGGAGGGCGATGGTCATCATCCTCATTATGAAACAACGTCGTTAGGAAAACTATTAGCAGCTCTAGAAAACACTTCCTCCTCCTTTGTTTAAACTTTGGACTGGCGCCACCTGATTCCAAAGTTTTTGTCGTACGCGTATAGTAATCTTAATTTCGAAATTTCTACAGCGCCCACACATTGTAATTGTTTCAATCCTATTTCTGGAACGCTTGAAGATTATTGTAGAGGAACTACGCGTCTTTTTAGAGGTGTCTATTTTAAGGCAATTCAACGCTTCACAAAAGCCATCCGAATTACCTGTGGTTTACAAATTCAGTCAAGCACCAATCCACATTATTTTATGTTTATCAGTTCTTATGTGTAAAATTTGTTCGAAATCCGTAGATAAAATTTTGGCGACAACATTCATTTTGGATTCTCTTTTCCATGGTCGCCTGGCTAGAGTACTGATTCAGGAAATATAACACGGTTTCCGGCACCTTACAAGTGTCGCAATCTCCATTATTACTCGGCCTTGAGCTACTTCCTCTCCAGGTTTCTTGAATGCAGCTAACGTCAGGATGTTTCTCCATCTGAGTTAGAAAATGTTTGAGTTTGATCAAGGAAGACAGGTGATTAGCAATCTGATGTAGCCATATTTCACCAATCTCACAGTAGCACAAATATCTTCGTTTAATGGTTCTGAATGACATACCGCAATCAGTTTTAATGATGACCTAAGTTGACTCGATCTCTCTGCTATACAAGATAAACATTTATACAACAAGCGAATATCTTGAATGGAGATAAAGAATGATAATAATTGAGAATTAGATTATCGCAATGAACATTTGCATTTTATGTATATTCATTTGTGTCATGCGTTGGTACATTTGAGATAAACATTACATAGTAGTAGACAATTTGCTATGTTCATATAGGACAATTAGGCTATTAGTTATATATCTAAACAGTTCTGATAGACAAAGTCGTTCAATGAAGACTCCGACGGTTTGGACATGCCATAGACTGAATGCCAGTCGACCGAATCCCACACAACGTACTACAGGCAAGATTCGAAGGAAAAAGAAAGAAAGGCAGACGAAGACAACGCTGGGTAGACAATATAAATGAGGACATAACATGGCTTGGATCAACGCCGAGAGGAAGACTGGACTTGCGTAGCCATCGCCGCCAAACGGCTAGCGTCAGGACATGCTTGTGATGAAGATGATGGGAAAATGACGACGATTATGATGATGATCAGTTGCCAGTGTCTAACGTTCTTCAGTCTCACATCGACCGCGAATATTTTGTAAGCAATCAATTGAGTCTCACTTGCGATGGTGGTGGTGGTTTTTCTGTTTAACGACTAGCTGTGTGGTAACAAAGACCATTAGCGTCGCCCTCCTCCTTTATCCAGGCTTGGGACTGGCACTGTCAGAAAGCGAACAGTGGCGGAGTTGCGATGGAGGGACAATGACGTTTATATATAGTGCTAACTAAATCAATTGAAAAGGTGTCTAAGGAGGTCGTAGAATTATTAGCAGTATTCAATTTTTAACGACATCTTGCGGGTGACATCGATCTTACATTGACCATCCATAGCCAGCTGCATAAGAACAAAATAACCACTTGTTCTGACTTGCTCAGGAACAGTGTCGGGTGAGCATCGAACTCGTATGTATACCTTCCGTTGTACAAACCGAGCGCTCTAACCAACCGGACACCGTGCCCACTTTCCACGATTAGAAACTGAATGCTAAGAATACTGCGCGTTCTTTCAGTACCTGCCGTATATTAAGCTATTTTTCTGCCTTGGATTTGCATGTAATGTTAAGTGTTTTGGGATATGTAAAATTTCGTTAATTCTTCTATGTGAAAAGTTGCGGTCTGTCAACTTTCTATTTTCAATAAACGAAATTATATATATATTTCTGTCAGCCTATCTGTCTGTGTGTCTGCACCCGCCTTGCTCCAAGGCAAACGCTCAACCCACTTGTAGTATTCAGTGTTTTTCGACATCATAAGGCCGCCGGGTCTGTGATCTTTTTACCCTATAGCCCCTTGTAACATTTTGTGGCGAGTAGCTAACGATTAGGTGGATAGGCATATTTTCTGTTTTACAGCGCTGTTGTACAACGGAGATGAATAGCGTTGCCCTCCTTTATCCAGACTTTGAACTGGCACCACCCAATCGCAGGCAGTGACGGATAACGAAAACTATTTGGTCATGAACTTCTATTAGAAATTAAATAGTTTAAAAAAATGTAGCGAAAGGTTGCAGCAAAGACCACTCCATATGCATATCAATTAATCCAATATTTAACGACATCCTATAGCTACAAGGCCGTTGACGTCTTTAAGTTTTTGATGTATTTCAGTTCATTTTATTGTAATGTTCTCATAAGTTTTCTTTATCTTTTCTCGTCTTTGATTCCGTTTCTGATAGGATGTTGACGTATTTAAAGTTTCTGACGGATTAAGTTCATTTTCGTATACTGTCTGTCATCAGTTTGCGTTCTCTGTTCTTGGCTTGGAAAAAGCAAACTGATGACAGACAGTATACGAAAAATCAATCAATCAATCAATCAATAGAATTTATATAGCGCCTCTTCAAGGGGCTCTACTCAGAAAGCGCTCCCGAGTCAGGCCTGATCATAGAGGAAAATCTTTAATAGGGAGTAAAAGGAAGTCGAGTGAACACGAGGAGAAAGACGAAGGAAAGATGGCAAGTCATTCCAGGCTGTTGGGCCAACAACAGAGAATGCTCGGCGCTGCATAGTAGCAGTGCGGGCAAATGGAACAAAAAAGTCACCCCGAGAAGAGGAACGGAGGGCTGAGCGACCAGTAAGAGAGGAAGAGAGAGAGCAAAGGTGGAACATAAATAGCGAGGCGCTGTACCCAAGATGCTTTGTCAAACGAGAGAGCAGAGCCGATACAGTATACGCTGCCGGAGGGGAAGCCAGTGAAGAGTATGATGTATGTAGGAAGATACGCTACCATAGCGAGGTATGCGACCAACAAGGCGCGCCGCAGACCGAAAGACCCTCTCAAGGGAGGACAAGTGGACTTGAGGAAGATCAGTGTAGAGAGAAGTGCAATTATAGTCTAGACGAGAGCAGACAAAGGCATGGATAAGAGTAGAAGCAGAAAGCAGAAGCAGAAAATGAACTTAATCCGTCAGAAACTTTACATAATCAACGCGAAATTCGAAGTATGTATAGTAGCATGAAGCCTGCTATAAAAGGTGTCTAAATTTGAGAAAATTACATTAGTACTGTCCTGCGTTTAAGGACATCTTGTGGCGTCAAACACCGTTAACGTCGACTTCAAATTTCCTGAACTATTCTCATCGTCGATATATTATAGAAAGGTATTTATAGCACCAAAATGAATATATTTCTTTAACGGCGTCTTCGTGAAAAGGACGACAAGCGTTGCTGATCAAGAATCCAGAATCTTAAACAAATAATATTCGTAGAAAGCATTTATTTATACAGCATTCATACAATGTTCCCTTAATGGTTCCTTTCAGGTTTCTAGAAGTTTTTTTTGAATGGCTTTAAGATATTTTTGGATAAGTTGTAACAACTGCTCCCTGCACGACATCGTATTCGTTATTTCGAAATTTCTGCAGCGTCATTGGCCCTAGTAATAATTATTGACAGAACAACTTTTTTGGATGGATCCACAGTTTAACTGCAGCTTATGACAACATAGGCCGTTGCCACCGACAAAGATTATTTTTGGCATGTTACAGCTCATTAAGTTTTCAGCGATTGACGATTATTGTAGTAAATCCATGCGTTTTTAGAGGTGTCTTTTGTAAGTAAGTAAAGTAAGTAAGTAAGTAAGTAAGTAAGTAAGTAAGTAAGTAAGTAAGTATATCCTTTATTGAAAAACCAACTGCTAACCGCATTTTGGTGTACAAAGGTCATCAAATATAAAAAAAATTAAGTATAAAGCATCCGTGTGACAAATGGTTTACGAGATAGAGAGTTTGCCTTAGGTAGGCCTATTATTCTATTGTGGGTTCTGGGGCGAAGCGAGTATGAAACAAGGCAACTAAAAGCTTCCCAAAAACCATCCGAATTGCCAGTGGTTTTAGAAATTCAGTCAAGCACCAAGCCACTTTTATGTCTATCACTTCGCATGCATTAATATTGTATTCCATGTCGTTGACTCCGGTGAACGTACGCTTCGCACCGTTCTCGTAGGCCGCCATCTGGCGTAGAACTGTTTTGTGTCTTATCATAACGGCTCTATAGACGAAGAAAACATATTTGCATATAGCTCTTCGATTAAATTCCAGCAGGAACTTTTCTGCCATTTCCCGACTCTTTTCCACAAGATGTCGCTGAACGTTGAATACAACTAAAATGTTATTCTCTGCTTAGACACCTTTTAATCTTGCTTTCAAGCGCTATATATCCAGCATTTTCTTTCAAAGCTATTGGTAATAGATAAGATCAATTATGTAATGTGGGTGAGAAATAATAATCTCCAGCACTGTGAGATTACTGTGGATTACAGAAAATCTGAATGATCAAATAAAAGCCGTATGACTACAAGCATCTATAAAAACCAAGTCTATAGGCTCATAGGCCTATAGTCCTACACAGTGAAATACAGGGATAACGAACTTTTTTAGCTCGCATGCCAGAAAATGGTTTTTTAAGAAAGTCGAAAATTTCGCGTGCCAGACATTTTATTGAACCAATGAATACGGAATCAATCATAGAACTCATTTGCATTATTTTGCATTTTACTATATTCCTATACCTACAAATTGGCAATTCTTTTATGCGCTAAAGAAGTTTTTCTTTATTTCAAAATCATCAACAGCTCTGACGTAGTCTCCACCTGTGAATGGCTAACCATGTTGTGCAATTGTTTTTGAAACTTCAAAACTGGTCGAAACCCAGTTTGATGGGTTGGGCACAAATTTAGCAAAAGCAGTTTCTTGCAACATTTACGTTTCAATTCACGCGCTACATAGGCCTATTGCCTTTGCTCGTCTTCGCTTTTTTCTAAAAAGCCATTTTTGATTTTTGATTTGTTTGCTCTAGTGTCTTTTAACAGATCTTTTTTCTTCTTCTTTGTTTCTCCTCCGTCAGGCCAAGGCCAACGATGAGTCCTCAACTTGTCGTCTCCAGAGTTCTCTGTCCTTGATTTTTTCCTTTGCTTCTGCAATGTTCATCTTCATTCTTTCCAGATCCTGTCGTATATTATCCATCCATGTCTTTTGTTGTCTTCCTCTAATCCTAGTTCCCTCCACATATCCGTGTAAAGCCATCGATGGTAATCTGTCATTGCCCATTCTCATCACATGTCCCAGCCACTGTAGCCATTTCTTCCTTATTCTATCGACAATTGTATCTGTCTGTCCTAGCTCTCTTCTAGTCACCTCATTTCTAATCCTATCTCTTTTGCTCCTGCCCTTTATTCTTCTCAGCCAGCTCATTTCCGCCGTCAAGAGTCTCCTCTCATCCTCCCTCCGAAGGCACCAGCATTCTGAGCCATATAGTAGTACCGGTATGACAAAGGTTTCGTATAACTTCAACTTTGTTCTCGTTGATATGCTTTTATCTTTCCAGATCTTATTTAGTTTACCGAACATTGCACACGTTAGAGTACTTCTCTGTTTGATGTCTTTTGTGCATCTGGCATCTTCTGTAATAAGCCCTCCTAGATATGCAGACTCGGTTACTTGCTCCAGCTCCTCTCCTCCCAATCTGATGTCCAGTGCCTCCTTTTCTTCACAAACTGTCATTGTTTTGGTCTTTTGGGCGTTGATCCTGAGCCCTAGTCTTTTGCTACTGGAATCCACTTTGTTGGTTAACAGATGACGTCCTGCAAACAACTCGGAACATAGTTCGCACGACTCTTTCTAATTTTTCTTAACCATATTTATCAGTCCACACATCTTGAAAGTCCCTACCACTTTACTCATCTGAAAGATTTTGTTTCTTCCATTGTAAAAAAGACATTATTTTAATAATTTTATTGTAATATATGTCTAGTAGTAATGGTAGACCGTAAATGTTTACACTTGCAGCAAGTCAGTCTGCTATTTTTGTAACCTTGACACGCGGTTTCTTCTAGTAGAGCGATGGTCATCATCTTCATTGTCAGACAGTGTCGATAGCAAAAATATTAGCAGCGCTAGAAAACACCTCCTTCCTCCTTTGTCTTCGCTTTGGACTGATGCCACCTGATTGCAAAGCGGTGGCGGAGTTTTACAAAATGTTGTCCTACTCGTATTGTAATAGTACTCTCGAAATTTCTACAGCGCAAACATTATGGATATGCCAAAGCAATTATTTTGTTCAGCAATCGACGGTTATTGTAGAAGATCAACGCATCTTATTAGAGGTGTCTTTTGTAGAAAAACTTAACAATCACTAAATGTGTCATCCGAATTACCAATGGTACTCACATTCAGTCAAGCACCAAATCACATTTTATGCTTCTATATATATATATTTCCAGAATAAGCCATTTAAATGCTACATATTTATTTATTTATGTATATCAATTTTAAATAGTAAACCGTGCCCAGATTTTCACGATTAGCTGTCCTACCTTTATTGTTTATTGGTTGTTGAAACAGAATGCCAAGTTGGATTAGCAAGACCATGCAGTTATCACACTGCATGCTATATTAAATTATTTGATGTATGTAACGTTCACGTAAGATTAAATTGAACTTTTAGAATCATATAATGCACATTATTATTGTCGCCTAAGTTAGTTTGCATCTTGTTTGAGCATTAATGTCCCAATTTGATGTTATTTTGGTTTCTATATAATTCCATTAAATTCCATGCTTAATTTGTAGAAGATCAAAGTCCCTCATTTTTTTATTGTGCGCGTTTTTGTATTAAGCGGAAAATTTGTGCTTTCGAATCTGCTTTTGTAACATATGGTAAAAATATTAAAAGCCTGTAGGCCTATAATGTTGCTTAGAACTGGATTTAGTAAAAATGTATATATATATATATATATATATATATATATACCATATCAACGGCTCGATTAGTCATCAGACGCCGTTAAACGCCGATTGCATTGCACTCATAAACACCTTTTAAACGGCTTCCATTGAGGCTGTATATACGTGTTCGTCAAGGTCTGTATTTATTATTTCACAACATCAACTTCAATAATAATATTTTATGGAACCCTCGAAAGGAAGTGGCTACCTCCGGGCTCCGTCTCCAACACTGCATGCTCAACGACCAACCCTGACGCTGGCGTATACGTGGTACTACGATGGACGAGAAATGTGGAGTGATCAGGGACTGGAAGAAACAGATGCATTAGGGTGATTGGTTATATGGGAGAGGAGAAGAATGAAGGTGATGAGATGGTAGATACTTGTAAATCTTCGAATTTTCTCAGGGCCACAGAAAAGCCGCATAAAGAAAACCGCCGTAAAACACCGGGCGTGCATCAAATCAGGTTCTCGCCAGAGGCATAAGGCCTTTATGGGCAGAGGAAAGACTGGCATTCAGCGTCTTAGAATAAGGTGGCTACGGAAGAGGATATGAGTGGGAGGTACAGAGGAAGAGGTGGAAGAAGAGGAGAGGAGGAAGAGGAGGAGGAGAAGGAAGAGGTGGAGAAGGAAGAGGAGGAAGAAGATAAAACTGTAGAGGAGGAAGGAAGGAAGGAAGGAAGGAAGGAAGGAAGGAAGGAAGGAAGGAAGGAAGGAAGGAAGGGAGGGAGGAGGGAGGAGAGAAGCAAGCAAGCAAGCAAGCAAGGAAGGAAGGAAGGAAGGAGGGAGGGAGGGAGGGAGGGAAGCAAGCAAGCAAGGAAGGAAGGAAGGAAGGAGGGAGGGAGGGAGGGGAAGGAAGGAAGGAAGGAAGGAAGGAAGGAAGGAAGGAAGGAAGGAAGGAAGGAAGGAAGGAGGAGGGAGGAGGAAAGGAAGGAAGGAAGGAAGGAGAGGGAGGGAGGGAGGAAAGAGGGAAGGAAGGAAGAAAGGAAGGAAGGAAGGGAAGGAAGGAAAGGAGGGAGGGAGGGAAGGAAGGAAGGAAGGAAGGAAGGAGGAGGAGGAGGGAGGGAAGGAAGGAAGGAAGGAAGGAAGGAGGGAGGAGGGAGGGAGGGAGGGAAGGAAGGAAGGAAGGAAGGAAGGAGGGAAGGAAGAAAGGAAGGAAGGAAGGAAAGGAAGGAAGGAGGGGAGGGAGGGAGGGAGGGAGGGAGGAGGGAGGGAAGGGAAGGAAGGAAGGAAGGAAGGAAGGAGGGAGGAGGAGGGAGGGAGGGAAGGAAGGAAGGAAGGAAGGAAGGAGGGAGGAGGGAGGGAAGGAAGGAAGGAAGGAAGGAAGGAAGGAAGAAGAAAGGAAGGAAGGAAGGAAGGAAGGAAGGAAGGAAGGAAGGAAGGAAGGAAGGAAGGAAGGAACTGCTGAACGAACTGTTCGAGATGAAATGGAAAACGTAATGAAGATTAATACGGCCTTGACGAAAGCGATTGTCTTGGTGTCGGATATTTGAGGACGAGGAATGGAGAGAAGGAGGAGGAGGAGGAGGAGGAGGAGAGGAGGTAGAGGAGGAAGAGGAGAAAGAGGTAGTGGAGGAAGAGGACGAAGAGGAAGGGGAGGAAGGGAAGAAGACCAGAAAAAGATGTTGGAATATATATATATATATATATTTTTTCGTTTATTGAACAAACGGGTGTGTGAAGAGGAAGAAACGGGAATAGGCTACAAGGATGAGGTGGCAGAACAGGAGGCGGGAAAGAATAGGAGGACAGAGGAGGAGATGATTACGTGGAATGGTCTTCCTTTGCATCTCCCATCCTCATGAGTCAGCTACTACCACTGCTCCTCCTCTTAACCTCCACCGCTCTCTGCATCTATCACCTCACCCACACTCCACAGCATCTGCATCACCCTCCTAATCTCTACCATCCTCTGAATCTCCCAACATCATCTGCATCACCCTCTTAACCTTCAGTATCCTCTGTATCTGCCTGTTGTAGGCATTCCCTGCGTCATCGCTGCTTTCAACGGTCTGCCAACGAACTTCGTCGGCTGCCTCATAGTCAACTCCTGCATCATCGTCCTCACTCAGACCTCCATCTTCGGTCTCCTGATCGTCGCCCTCGAACGCTTCTACGCCATCAGATATCCATACTACTACTGCAGACACTGCACACCGAAGACAACCATCGCTGCCATCACACTCACCTGGACGGCAGGTCTCATTGTCGGAATGGTGCCAATCTTTGGATGGAACAAAGGTAGGACTGTAATTGTTGCTATTCTTAGTGTTATCATTATCAGTACTGCTACTGCTGCTGCTTCGGATGGAACAAAGGTGGGATTATTATTGTTATTGTATTTTATTCTTAGTCTTATTATTATTGGTACTACTGCTACTACTGCTACTGCTACTGCTACTGCTGCTGCTGCTACTGCTGCTGCTGCTGCAGCTGCTGCTGCTGCTGCTGCTGCTGCTGCTGCTACTACCAATACTACTACTACTACTACACTGCTGCTACTACCACTACTAGGTGTTCCCATCCCAATGGAAAAAATGTCATGTAATTTTTTTTCCATCAACCACCCATTTTGCGATGGCTTAAATTGAGACTTTATAGCCAAAATATTTTGAAGATTGACCAATTATTTAGGACTCGCTCAATGCAGTTGAAATAGGAACAATGTAACACTAACGCCCCTAGCGATTAATGCAAGCAGTAGAGCGATAAATCGTCATGTCGTAAGCCTTTGTCAGCCACTTACAGGTAGACAAAAGGGCTTTGTTTGGCTGGGCTTTTGTTCAATTCACGGGATCATAACTCAGCGATGCTCTGCTTATTGGAAATACGATAGTTTAAAGCCACACGGATGCGAAATTGCGTCGATATTTTAGTCGTTATGGGGCCGGGTTGAAACAAAGCTACAGTAGGCCTATAATTGACAGCATTCAGTAGAAGTGTTTTATATTGTTCCTAGCCAAAAATTATCCTTAAATGATGCACTGTAAAAATTTGACGAATCAACCGATGTTTGAAAACCGCCTGGATGATAAGTTTGAAATCGAGCAAGACCGTTACTCTGTTAAATGGAGGCAAGATCGGAGAGAGTACTAGCGTAGCCAGGAAACAATTCGGGATGGTTTCCATTGAACATGGTCGCAAAAGTTAAGCTTTTGTTTTTTATTTCACATTATAAAACCGTATACAAACATTTATCGGCACTTTATTTCGGGAAGGGGTTGAACCCGTACCTTCCCCAAAATAATTAATACGCCCATGGTCGGAGAGAACGATATCCAGAGTAGATTGAAACCTCACACTGAAGGAACAATGCGTGATTAAGCGTAAAGCATTTGCAGCAAATTATTCAGTGGAGATAAAACAAGCAGTTGTGACTTTATCAGTTCCGACAACTGCCACCAGAGTTGATATTCAAAATGGTGATGGTTGTGTGATGGTTGTGGGCGCGGTGGTGTAGGGGTATGCTCGGTGCCTTGCAGCCGGAAGGTTGCGGGTTCGAATCCACCTCCAAGCCGCCGCGTAGGGACCCTAGGCAAGTCCCTTCACTCGCAATTGCTCCAATGAGCTTCGGCGTGAAACTCCGATTCAGCGTCGGCGCAGTAGTCGGGAGCGCCTCTGATTAGAAATCTTGAAGGGGCGCTAAAACAAGTGCCCACACATACATACATACATACATACATACATACATACATACATGTACATGATGATGGATCGTATAGCAGCAGTTTTACTTTGTCACCTGATCCTGAGGAAGGTCCGTGAACTTCAAAGCCAGAGTGAGCGGCACGGTGAATGTCGAACTGTTCGAGATGAAATGGAAAACGTAATGAAGATTAATACGGCCTTGACGAAAGCGATTGTCTTGGTGTCGGATATTTGAGGACGAGGAATGGAGAGAAGGAGGAGGAGGAGGAGGAGGAGGTAGAGGAGGAAGAGGAGAAAGAGGTAGTGGAGGAAGAGGACGAAGAGGAAGGGGAGGAAGGGAAGAAGACCAGAAAAAGATGTTGGAATATATATATATATATATATTTTTTCGTTTATTGAACAAACGGGTGTGTGAAGAGGAAGAAACGGGAATAGGCTACAAGGATGAGGTGGCAGAACAGGAGGCGGGAAAGAATAGGAGGACAGAGGAGGAGATGATTACGTGGAATGGTCTTCCTTTGCATCTCCCATCCTCATGAGTCAGCTACTACCACTGCTCCTCCTCTTAACCTCCACCGCTCTCTGCATCTATCACCTCACCCACACTCCACAGCATCTGCATCACCCTCCTAATCTCTACCATCCTCTGAATCTCCCAACATCATCTGCATCACCCTCTTAACCTTCAGTATCCTCTGTATCTGCCTGTTGTAGGCATTCCCTGCGTCATCGCTGCTTTCAACGGTCTGCCAACGAACTTCGTCGGCTGCCTCATAGTCAACTCCTGCATCATCGTCCTCACTCAGACCTCCATCTTCGGTCTCCTGATCGTCGCCCTCGAACGCTTCTACGCCATCAGATATCCATACTACTACTGCAGACACTGCACACCGAAGACAACCATCGCTGCCATCACACTCACCTGGACGGCAGGTCTCATTGTCGGAATGGTGCCAATCTTTGGATGGAACAAAGGTAGGACTGTAATTGTTGCTATTCTTAGTGTTATCATTATCAGTACTGCTACTGCTGCTGCTTCGGATGGAACAAAGGTGGGATTATTATTGTTATTGTATTTTATTCTTAGTCTTATTATTATTGGTACTACTGCTACTACTGCTACTGCTACTGCTACTGCTGCTGCTGCTACTGCTGCTGCTGCTGCTGCTGCTGCTGCTGCTGCTGCTGCTGCTGCTGCTGCTACTACTACTACTACTACTACTACTACACCTGCTGCTACTACCACTACTAGGGTGTTCCCATCCCAATGGAAAAATGTCATGTAATTTTTTTCTCGTCAACCACCCATTTTGCGATGGCTTAAATTGAGACTTTATAGCCAAAAATATTTTGAAGATTGACCAATTATTTAGGACTCGCTCAATGCAGTTGAAATAGGAACAATGTAACACTAACGCCCCTAGCGATTAATGCAAGCAGTAGAGCGATAAATCGTCATGTCGTAAGCCTTTGTCAGCCACTTACAGGTAGACAAAAGGGCTTTGTTTGGCTGGGCTTTTGTTCAATTCACGGGATCATAACTCAGCGATGCTCTGCTTATTGGAAATACGATAGTTTAAAGCCACACGGATGCGAAATTGCGTCGATATTTTAGTCGTTATGGGGCCGGGTTGAAACAAAGCTACAGTAGGCCTATAATTGACAGCATTCAGTAGAAGTGTTTTATATTGTTCCTAGCCAAAAATTATCCTTAAATGATGCACTGTAAAAATTTGACGAATCAACCGATGTTTGAAAACCGCCTGGATGATAAGTTTGAAATCGAGCAAGACCGTTACTCTGTTAAATGGAGGCAAGATCGGAGAGAGTACTAGCGTAGCCAGGAAACAATTCGGGATGGTTTCCATTGAACATGGTCGCAAAAGTTAAGCTTTTGTTTGTATTTCACATATAAAAGCATACAAAAATTTATCGGCACTTTATTTCGGGAAGGGGTTGAACCCGTACCTTCCCCAAAATAATTAATACGCCCATGGTCGGAGAGAACGATATCCAGAGTAGATTGAAACCTCACACTGAAGGAACAATGCGTGATTAAGCGTAAAGCATTTGCAGCAAATTATTCAGTGGAGATAAAACAAGCAGTTGTGACTTTATCAGTTCCGACAACTGCCACCAGAGTTGATATTCAAAATGGTGATGGTTGTGTGATGGTTGTGGGCGCGGTGGTGTAGGGGTATGTTCGGTGCCTTGCAACCGGAGGGTTGCGGGTTCGAATCCACCTCAAGCCGCCGCGTAGGGACCCTGGGCAAGTCCTTCACTCGCAATTGCTCAATGAGCTTCGGCGTGAAACTCCGATTCAGCGTCGGCGCAGTAGTCGGGAGCGCCTCTGATTAGAAATCTTGAAGGGGCGCTAAAACAAGTGCCCACACATACATACATACATACATACATACATACATACATACAGACATACATGATGATGGATCGTATAGCAGCAGTTTTACTTTGTCACCTGATCCTGAGGAAGGTCCGTGAACTTCAAAGCCAGAGTGAGCGGCACGGTGAATGTGATCACTCATAAAGTGGCTGCAGCACTAGATTGGTTCAATACTAATGAGAGGAAGGCTGGTCAAATAATTATTTTCTGCCATGGCTTCATCAGGGCAGCTACAGCACGATCCACATGATGTCGTCTTTCGCTAAGTGCCGCGCGGAGAGCACGAATGAAACATTGCAGTTCATTTCATAAGAGTTTTTCTCATTGATTTTCGCTTCTTCTAAGGTGACATATTAAAAGGCAATAAAAAATCATTATGCCTAAGTGGAAAAAATATTGGACCTTCAAATAAATAGTAAGAGTCACATAAAATTGTGTGAATTAATTACAGATTTATTAAACTCCACCACTGCTCGTAAACTGGCAGTGCCAGTCCCAAGCCTGGATGAAGGAGGAGGGCGACGCTAATGATCTTTGTTATCACACGGTGTCGTTAAACTGAAGTTACTAAGTTGTAGATTTAATATAGAGCTGTAATTTGCTGTCACAAGCTGTCGCTAAACTCTGGATCCATCCATCCAACAGATTTAATAATAAAACAATAACTATTTATAGTAATATTCCAAAGAACATCAATCTGTGCCAGTCCCAAGCCTGGAGAAAGGAGGAGGGCGACGCTAATCATCTTTGTTGTGATACAGTGTCGTTAAACAATAACTTACCAAAGCAATTGACAATAATTTGACATATTATTAATATTTACACTGTAAGGCGTCCACTTACAACAGTTGTCCATTAGTGACTGTAGGCCTATGAGCCTATAGACTTCATTTTGAAAATGCTAGTAGTCAAAAGGCTTTTCACTGAGAATTCAGATTTGTATATTTCACATTTTTCTATCTTTTAAAGAGTTAGAGATATTTTCACCTGTACCAGTACGTTGTAACAGACCACTAGTCTAGAGGTATTCAATGTCTTTTGAAGGAAATTGTTCAATATATAAAGTTGCGAAACTGGACTTAAAGGTGTCTAAGCAGAGCCTAACAATTTAGTCATATTAACGTGTAACGACATCTTGCAGTCCCGACCTCACAATTGTAAGTAACAATAGAGATCAATAGCTTTTTAAAAGTATTGTTCCACAGTTTATCGTCGTTTATGACATCAAAGGCCGCTGACGACAATTCACAATGTATACAATACAATAAAAACGAAAACTTAGTTTTCGAAAGACATTATAAAAAGGTGTCAAAACAGAGTCATAAAACATCCCTTCACTTTGCGTGAGACTTTTCTTTCTGGATCATTGTCTTCATCTCTCTCTCTCTCCTTAACACCTATTTCTTCTCTCGGAGTTCTCGCACTGGGAGCGCTACTGAATGGCCTCGGCTGTGAGCGGCGCTATATAAATTACTAATTACGTTACACACATTACATTATATTCATATTGTATTATGTATATATTGAATATAGTCGTTAAAAAGGAAATACACACACTACCATCACTTAATGCTTGCTGAACGAAAATGCCGAATATAATGGCGTCGGAAATCTATATCTGAAGGTGTCTAAGCCTAGAAAAGGAACTGAGTCGGATTCAACTTTTGGCAACATCTTGCGGTCTCGACCTCACAACACGAAATCATAAATCAAAGGCGATGGATATCGTTTGCTTTTTTACTGTTTAACGACTAGCTGTGTGGTAACAGAGACCATTAGCGTCGCCCTCCTCCTTCATCCAGGCTTGGGACTGGCACTGTCAGAAAGCGAACAGTGGCGGAGTTAACGTTGCAGGAAATGCTGAATATTATGGCTTAGGGTAACTAGATTTAAAGGTGTCCAGTCGAGCCGAAAGATTCAAAGTTCAGTAAAATCTTGTGAAAAAGAGGCGGAGAAATGTCAAGGATCTCTTGCTGGAGTTTGATTGGAGAGCGATGTGTTATTCCCGTTTATTTCTATAGGGCTGTTATCATAATAAACAATCTCTTAAATCCAATGCCTTTTGTTAAATGTAACGTACATGTTTTCGTACTGAGAGCGCTTCTGAATAGTTATTCTAAGAGAGGCGCTATATAAATCTTTAGATACAATACAATACATCGGTTGCACGGCAGTCTAGTGCTTAGCGTGGTGGACTGCTAACCAACAGGTCGGGGTCCAAATGGTAATTGGTAAGGTGAGGTCAAGCCAAAATGCCATCAAACGTTATTAAATGTAGTCATTAGACACCGTTAAAACGCTTTATTGTGATGTAGTATTAGCATAAGCTGCACTTTAAAATTCGGCTTTCTTTCAGATAATATTTAGAACTGGAGAGAAGAACGATCTAATTAAGTACTTTTAAAAAAACCAGGCAACTGAGTACAGAGATTACTGAACGTACTAAATTGGGATAGGGCTTGCGCTATCAAGGGAGGTGCTCTTCGAGTTGTGAAAATGTCAATAAACGCTGTTAAATGCAGTTGTTAAACACCTTTAAAGCGCTTTCTTCTGACGCTATATTAATAATAAGCTGCACTTTTTAACAACTCGACTTCTTCGGAGCGGTCTTTTACTATATTTAATCAGGGTACGACGAATGTGTAGTAACAAAGTCTGACATAACAAAGTCTCTTATCATCCGAGTAGCAGTAGTCTCAGTTTACCGACACTGTGTGTTAACAAAGATCATTAGCATCGCCCTCCTCCTTCATCCAGTTTTTGGACTGACACTACCAGAGTAGGCCTACACGCAGTGGCGGAGTTAAATTTTTACTAATAATTGATCTGAGTGTTGACACAGTGTTGTTGAACAGTAGCAAACCAATCCAAGAGAGGTGTTCAACTAGTGGTAGTTTCAGTTTACCAACATTGTGTGATAGCAAAGATCGTTGGCGTTGCCATCCTCCTTTATATAGGCTTCGGACTGGCACTGACAAATTACGATCAGTGGCGGAGTTAGGTGTTTAACTGGTAGTAGTAGTTTCAGTTTAACGACAATGTAATAACAAAGATCATTAGCATCGCCCTCCTCCTTTATCTATGCTTGGGACTGGCACTGTCAGAGTACAAACAGTGGAGGAGTTTAATCTTGTTTACTGTTTAACGACCACTGTGTGGTAACGAAGACCATTAGCGTCGCCCTCCTCCTTTATCCTGGCTTGGGACTGGCACTGTCAGAAAGCGAACAGTGGCGGAGTTCGGAGTTTAATCTTTATTTATTTATACCAACGTTTAACGTCGTCTTATGACATCAAAGGCCGTTGACGACAATACAGGAAAGATACAATTCAATTATTACAAGAAACTTATAGCATCCGAATGACACCATCAAATGTGTCAAACAGAGCTTTACAATTTCACTATATTCAATATTTTTTAACATAAGGTAGTTCATCTTATTCTGTCTATGATTTCTATATTCTGACAAAAGATTCCATGCAAATTAAGCAATGTTATGTAACTATGCAGCAATTGATCCATATAAAAAATTTACTAAGTACTCTTTTAAACTGTTCATGTATCTAACATACTATACATGTAATACAAGTTCATTCAATAACATATCATACATGTATTATAATTGTTTAAAGTATAGTTTCAATACATTAAAATTATAATCACAGATCTCTTATTATAACACATTACTGAATATTATGCAACATAGTAGCTATTGTAATACAGTAACAAAACCAAATCATATCTTATATTGAGGAACCAAAGTTGAATAACAATAATATGGTAATAACAGAAATTCATTTACCAATAGGTAACATTCAAAATTTTCTCACATCAGTTCTTGTTATTTTGACATAACATCAGTTTAATTGACCACAGTTTAACGTCGTCCTATGACATCAAAGGCCGTTGACGAGTCAGTTTAATCTATTTGACACATTATTTTTAAACGGTTGCTGGCCATTCTAAAAGAGGTGTCTAACCAATTTCAGGGAAGATGGCGGAATACAAGGACGGAGCGACTTGTACGTTCACCGGAGTCATCGACATGGAATACATGGTCTACATGAACTTCTTTGGATTCGTCCTTCCGCCACTCCTCGCAATGTTCTCCATCTATGGATACATCTACACGGTCGTCCGAAAACAGATCCGCAAGATCTACACGCTCCAGTTGGCAACAGGATCGACCACCAACACGCCTTCGGTCGCCCCTTCCAATCATTCCAGTCAGGCTCCGGTGAGCACTGTCTCCAAGAGAGTCGAAGACTCGCAGATGGGCAATGGAACAGAATTTCGTCTGGAGGAACTGGAGTCTTCACGGATGAATGGAATGGACGCTGGTGCGCCATCTAGTGTAGATCGGACGGATAGATCCGGTCAAATGACGACATGCATCAGTGAAGAGACGACGCTATCGGTCAATGGCCTTAACGCATCAACTGAACGTAAGTTTTCATCTGTTTATTTTTTACTAGATGTTTGTCCGTCCTAAGACGGTTAAAACAATTTGAAAATGTCAAAAGATGCGTCTTCACGTGCTATGATTGGTACAAGTCTTCTCCCTCTCCCCTGTCTTCCTCCCTCCATCCCTCCCTTCCCCGTACTTCTCTTCCGCCCGTCCCTGCTGTCCGTCCCTCCTTTCCTCCCTTCTACGTCCGTCCCTCCCTCCCCGTACGTCGTGTGTGGCTCACCCGCCCCATCCCCTTCCCTCCACATCCCCTTATAGAAATGTAGAAGGACCCACATGTCGTGTTGTGCATGATCTCACGTTGCTATGACAGCGTTTGTTATTGATTATTTACTACTATTCCTTTATTTCAAAAAACTCGTTGACACAAACGCAACAAGATTACAAAATCAACAGTTTAGATATCGATTAGACAAACAAATAATAGTCAAATAGGTAAGAGGTGACGTAGAATGACGTAAGCCAGATTGTCTCTGGCAATGAAGGCGAAAAATAGCGCAACACGGCGCCTTGAGACGCACACATGCACAGAGATTTCTATTTTATTATATTATTTACTATGATAAAAAGCACAGATATAACGCATTTGTTCTTGATCAATTTGAATACTGCTCGTAGTTCTACCATGAACTTCTACACGTCCGTTTGCTTCCTTTGGAAGGCGTCTTTGGGGCGGCTGTTCGTTTAATTGGTGGTGTCCCTAGGTTCGGCCACATCTCGGCGTTTATGAAGACAGCAAGACAAATGCACAGACAGGGCATGCAGGCAAACAGATAGGAATACAGACAGATAGACACACACAGACACACAGACAGATAGACAGACAGATAGTTTTAGCAACTGAATGCGTTGTTCTTTCCAGCCAGACAGAAAGAGATAACCAATGGGACTCAAGAGAAATACAACAAGATCCTCCGTCAACAGAACCCCGTCAAGATCCCCAACTCATCCACCTCATCCGATTCCAACACCGCCACTGCCGCGCGAAAATCCGTGTCCAGCTGGAAGAGGGAGATCCGGGCAGCCAAGTGGTTCGCCGTGGTCCTGTCCGTCTTCACGGCCTGCTGGCTGCCCATCCACATCCAGAACTGCGTGACGGTGTTCGGAGGTCCCACATGTCTACCATGTGTTACCTCTGCAGTCATCCTCAGCCACCTGAACTCCGCCGTCAACCCAATCCTCTACGCCTATTCCAATTCCAAGTTCTCGGCCGCATTCCGACGCATGCTACGGTTGAGGAGTATCATTCCAGGAGGAGGAGCACTCACTGACTCCTTATGTACGACGGATAGGGGTCAGCGTTAACGAGGACCTCCACTCCAATCAGGGCATTTATTAAGCGCCACCATCTACGTGGATCTGCGAATGTTTTATGATCAACATGTGACACGGTTGTCGATTGGTCAGAGCGCTCACTTTAGACACCTTTAAAACGGTGTCAACCGATATTATGTACACGATAGGCGATTAATAAGAGCTCTCTCTTAAACATAACATAACAAGGGTTTTAAGTGGTTCAGAAGACGTTTATTCTGTGTTAGAACCACTGCAATTAACCTGGAACATGATTAATAGCCCAATTTTCTTAGCTTCTTCTTAAAAGCTGTGATAGTGTCCACTGAGACAGTACTATCGTCCAAACTATTCCACAAATCTACAACTCTTGCACTGAAGAATTTCTGCCCTAATGTCCCTTTGAAACCATGTCGTCCCATCTTATATAAGGATGGGACAGGGTAGGCGATTAACGTAAAGGTAGCTGAACAGGGGGATGAAGAGTAAACGTCATTAAGCTGGTCTAGAGCACAAGGAAATCCTCCATCCTTCATTCTGCATGGCAGGAACTAGGGTTGGGTAACCAGCTGGCAGCAATTCCCAAAAGCAGTTCTAAGAATGGACTATACGAAAACATTAGCTAACAGTGGAAAAACTATTGTATATATTATGCTGTCAGAGACAAACACTGTATGTCTTGTGTACTGTGTAACGGGCCATCATCTTGGTCATCAGTGCTCCCTAAACTTCAATAAACAAGAGCAACAGCGATTAATGAGGTACTCCTTCTTAGTCATTTTTGAGGTGTAGAATGTTTGTATTTATAAAACGATACGTATTAAGCAGGAAGTCAGTCATCCCAAGGACAACTATTTCTACAGTATATCTTAGAATATTAACGTTTTAAAAGGTGTCTAATTGCCGAAACGTTGAGTGTTCAGCGTCCGTTTTGTGTCTACTAGGGCCTTTTGATTTTTATCATATCTGAAGTGAAACTGAATTGAATATAAAATTCTATTCTTTGCAACTGTCGTAATCGCAATCGTAAGCTCAATCTTCTAAAGCGCCACTCGAAAGACAAGCGCAGGGCACCAGCTTTTCCAAGAGGGCTGTCACAATACTAATCACCTTCGTAATGACACAGCGTCGTTAAATAGTAATTAATCAAATCGATCGCCACAAAAACAACAATTAAAACTTACAGAGAGTGATCCTGGTACACTCGTGAGAAGTCGCTAAACACTGCATTCCAAACCATCCAATACACTGTTCCGCTAAGACACCCTTTAATCGTTTCCACTTCAGACTATACAGCGTTATTATATGGTCGGAAACGCGTTCACACTTCCTGCGTTTTTAAGCGCAAAATTAATATCGGATCCAATAAAATGCAATACGTACAACGATGCAAAATCATTAACTAACATTCAAAAATTTTAAACAGACGAACACTGTGTTACAAAAGAAACAATTATTTCAAATGCTATTCGAGACCTCATTTGAACAATAATTTTAATAATTGTTCACCAGGTTCTGAAACAACATGTTTCAACATGTTTTTGCCAAAAAGCGCCTAATTTCGTTGCCACGGAATATAACAATGAGAACAGCCCTTTAAGCCCCGAGGCATGGTCATGAAGTGCTAGCGACTTTATGTTCTTAGCCTCAGCACATGAGGCCGTATGACCAGTCCTCTTTCTCGCCGTCGCATCTTTCCACTATAAGTGTACGGTCAGTGTACTCATTATAGCGAAGTTGGCTAGGGAGCGCAGGTGGAACAGAAATCTCAAACAGATTTCCGTCCTGGCGGGATTTGAACACCGACCTCTCAATTGGCAGTCCATCACGCTAACCACTGGACTAGAGCGTATTATCAATTCAATTCATTGTTTACCGAAACCAGTTCTGACATCTAAGTAACAGGATACGGGATATATGAGTCTAACAAATTTCCCCCATAGGCTGTAATACATCCTCCATAGGCCTATAACATATCTGCCATATTTTACAAAAGGTCGATCCGAAAGGGAAAATGTCCCGCTTAATGATTCCACCCATAATCCAGAGCAGCATACAATTAAGAATGAAGGACTTGATCTTCTTAATTAAGAAACACATTTATGAGAAGTATACAGAAACCAGAAATGAAATACAATTAGAGTATTAATGCCAAAACAACAAACAAACTAACTTAATAGTTGGATATTGTCTTCAAATAGGTAATAATGCGTGTTTAATATGCTTTTAAAAGTTCAATTCATTGCCACGAAAAAATTACGTACACCCAAACACTTAACATCCCAGTGCTAATTAATCCAAGACAGAAAAAAGTGTTCTTAGCACTCAGTTTCTAATCGTTTAAATTGTGGTACGTTAGCCGATTGGTTAGGGCGCTCTGCTTCTACAACGGAGATTATAATGTTCGATGCTAACCCGACATTTTTCCTATGTATGAACCCTGAGCAAGTCCGAACCAGAGGTTAATTTGTTCTTGTAATTATAACTGACTATAGGTCATCAAGGTAAGGCTGATGTCAACGGTCCAGTCATTCGCAAGATGTCGCTAAATGCTGAATATTGCTAATAAATTTTTGATCTCCTTAGCCTAAACGTGTAGTTCATACTAATGTTCAACGCTGATGCGAACCTCAAGAACGTTAAACACTGGCTACTCATCATTATCATCATCTTCGTCGTCATCGTCATCATAAGCAGTTCCTGCCATAAAAGAACCGGAACGCCGTTCCGGTTCCAACCGATTCCTGACAGAAAACAACCAGAGCACCCTAATTACCTACAGTGCACCGAGGGCATTCAAGTCGATCACCAGATGACGACTGTCGTCAGCCGACATTGGTGTAAAATTCATCTAACTTGTAATGCTTTCTTGCCCGGATGCTATACAAATAAACAATGTTTTCCCTAGATCAGTCTATTTAAGCTCTTCATTTTCCCTCTATGACTATAGCCCTAACTCTTCCTCCCCTAGGTTCCCCTGGCATGCATTAACTTCTCCCATTCAATTATTTGCTTGTATATCTAAATTTGCTTGTTTGTTTGAATGTATTAATCTCGCCATGTACAGTGCTGTGCGTTTGCTAGTACTTCTCAATAAAGAATATTCTTACTTACTAACTTACTAATAAGTAAAACACAGCCTGATGAACTGACGTATTCCTAGCGCATGCGAGTCTTAACTGTGTCCGGAGTCTCTGAAAGCCGATCCTCGTTCGCTCTGAATCTCCGTGATTCCTACATCGAAACTCGGTCCAATCTTTATCGATTGACATAATCCCGATCTCTTCACGAGTTTGACGACAATAATTATATTGGCGACGTCGAACCCGTTTTAAAGGTCAACCATTTTCACTTTTTTAACTGTCATATTTAGTTTTTAATGATTACGTCAAAGACTTCCAAACGAACAATGATATTTTAATAAAAAACGAAGTTTATATAGTCTTGAAAAACTGGACTTAAGGGTGTCTAATCAGAGCATAATAATTTAGTTGTATTGAACGTTTAGCGACATCTTGCAGCACAGACCTCACAACTCCAATTCAGATTGAACAACAGTGATATTCTTCATTATTATTATTCCAAAGTTTAACGACATCTTATGACTACAATGGCCGTTGACGCCTTTAAAATTATTTTATATGAATTATTGTATTTCAGTTCATTTTATCAGAGTTACTTTAATTGATTTTCGTTTCTTCAAAGGTGACATATTGAAATAGCAATTAGAAAAACATTTTGCATCAGAAAGCAACAAAACACCTTCATATCAGGCCTACAAATATAAATCAATCAATTAATCATTCGAATTTTATATAGCGCCAATTCCATGGACACCTCTAATAAGTGTGGTTCCTCTACAATAATAGTCATTTGCTGCAGAAATTTGATTGGTTCTAAAATTCAAACTATCGTTGGGAACTGTAGAAATTTCTAGATTACAGTACTGTTACAATACGCGCAGGAATACAATTGTTCCCGCGCACCCAAAAAATATCTAACAGCCATCTAAAATTGTAATTAGTAACTGTAAAGCGCTACAAGTAACAAGTAATGAACGACGCTTTTTGTTTATAGACCGGAAAAGTAGTCACAATAGTTAACATTTATTATCTGTAACGGTCACCGATAATAGCTAAATAGTTTTTATATAGTCGTGAGGTATATTAAAACCACTACTATTGTAAATACTACATGAATGGTTTCCTACAGATACTATTTACTATTATAGTTGAATGGCCACCCTAAGTCCCTAACTACTTATCCTAAGACTGCATAGTTGTGATAACGATAGCTCTACTCTGGGCTACGTACGTAGTTACTTATTAGTTTATGACATCTGTTTGTTGGTGACGTCATTTAAGGGTGACGTCATTTAACAGTGACGTCATTTTACGCTTTACGAACGTTGTAATATTTTCGCATGGCATATCGTAAATTGGATGCTTTTGTTTTAACTTAACGATTGCAATAAAAATTAATGTCTAAATTAACGAATTTAAAGGGTTGTGCGTTTGGCAATATTTCGTTAGCGATACTGTAGGCCAGACCGCTCAGTGTCACTTATGTATATCAAAGCTGAAATTGCGGTAGCTCGACCTGGAATACATGGTCCACATCTACTTATATAGTCGCCGTGGCTATTTATTCAAGACTATATTTTATGCTTATTCATCTTCAGTCCCCGTGGGCATCAGATAAAACCGGTTGAAAAACAATCATGTGATAAAACCCTGTCATTCAGACAAAGCAAAAGATCCTAGCACAATCAGAGGCTATGGCCTCAGCGCATCGACTACTTCAATAAGTTCTGTCTCTACCAAAGTGGGTAACAGCGTAACGTAACAGGTAAACTTTACATCAAATATTTACACTGTTATCATTTTCATATACCATTCTTTTAATTTTCCCATCTCTAATTATTTTCATAATTCCTCTTAGCCTGTCAATTCAATTGAGTATGCAAGGACGATTTACCGAAGCGCCCTCTTTATTTATTTATACCAACGTTTAACGTCGTCTTATGACATCAAAGGCCGTTGACGACAATACAGGAAAGATACAATTCAATTATTACAAGAAACTTATAGCATCCGAATGACACCATCAAATGTGTCAAACAGAGCTTTACAATTTCACTATATTCAATATTTTTGTAACATAAGGTAGTTCATCTTATTCTGTCTATGATTTCTATATTCTGACAAAAGATTCCATGCAAATTAAACAATGTTATGTAACTATGCAGCAATTGATCCATATAAACAATTTACTAAGTACTCTTTTAAACTGTTCATGTATCTAACATACTATACATGTAATACAAATTCATTCAATAACATAGCATACATGTATTATAATTGTTTAAAGTATAGTTTCAATACATTAAAATTATAATCACAGATCTCTTATTATAACACATTACTGAATATTATGCAACATAGTAGCTATTGTAATACAGTAACCAAACCAAATCATATCTTATATTGAGGAACCAAAGTTGAATAACAATAATATGGTAATAACAGAAATTCATTTACCAATAGGTAATATTTAAAATGTTCTCACATCAGTTCTTGTTATTTTGACATAACATATTCAATAATCAACAGTTGATAAGAAGTAGTTTATGAATATTTCAATAATCTGCATTGCAACACAGTACTGAAGTATTATGCAAACATAATATCTACCGTGATATAATAACGAAACCACACCATATGTAATATGTATTACTGAAAAACCAAAGTTGAATAATAATAATAATATGGTAACCAGCATTGCAACCAACATTGCAACACAGTACATACATGTAATTGCATAATAACAATGTATTAGTAAAAGAGTAATTAAATATTTACAGATTTGAGTAAGATATAAAACTATTTGCATAAAACAAAAACACACACTAAAACATCCATTTACAACATTTTACCTTTATTAATTATTTTAACTAACCTATAAGCGCCCTCTATCGCATCTACACAAATATATATCATATTGTAGTCTCCTATTAAAGGTGTGTAATTGAACTTCATATTTTGAACAGCAGTATCTAAAGATTAATACTTATACTCCAAATCCACGTATCCGAGTAGCCGCCAACAAACCCGTAACCCGTGTTTCAAAAATCCTTCGGGTTTGTATCCCCATCCTATTCCAGTTGCTAACCCATACTTGGTTTCGAACCCCATTCTAGGATTTTGCCGCCCTCAAGCTCGTAATAGGAGCAACTCGTAAGTTTGTTTAAAAGAAACAAAAATTAAACTAAGATAAAGACTTTGAGTAGTTCTCGTGAAGTGGCGCTATATAAATTTAAATTGATTTTTCATCAGAAGTCAAGATGTAGAAGGTAAAAATTCTTCCATCCGAAAGATGTCATTAAACGCTGGATAGCCTACTACTGTTCGAAATATAAAGTTGCATTTTAAAAACCTTTAATACAATATTCAGATTTGCTATACATAAAATTGCTTTATAATAAACGGTAGATAAAACTCCGCCACTGATTGTACTTTGTCAGTGCCAGTCCCAAGCCTGGATGAAGGAGGAGGGCGATGCTAATGGTCGTTAAACAGAAATGCCTTCATTGTTACTTTTCAATCGTTGCACTTTCGAATTGTTTTCAACGGTCTTTGATGTCACAAGACGAAGTTAATCCCTGGAGTAATAAAAATAATCGTTATTACTTGTATATTTATTATGCCGTGTACATATAATAATAATAATAATAATAATAATAATAATAATAATAATAATAATAATAATAATAATAATAATAATAATAATAATAATAATAATAATAATAATAATAATAATAATAATAATAATAATAATAATAATAATAAAAATATGGACCGTGAGAAGTGTATAAACTAAATTCTCTTGACGCCAACGGCCTTTGATTCTGTCAGACAGGGGCGTCAAAAGTCTGGCCCGCAGGTCGACGATGTTTTTCTGGCCCGCGAAACCTTGCCTAAAGTCTACACAAGTAAAGAAGTAAGTACTTTCTAAAAATAATTATGGTCGATCTGAGACTCAAGAACATTAAAGGCTGACTTCCTCTTCTTCTTAGAAAATCAAGACCACTTCTTTGACATATGTGTTGTCTTCTTCCTCCTCTTCGTCCGACTGTCTTTCTCTTCCTCCTCTATTTCGTCGTCCTCCACCTCTTCTTCCCTCCACATTTCACCTCGTTCCTCTCCCTCCAACTATTATCTTTGCTCGTCCTCTTCCACCTCCTCGTCTTTACTAATTCACTTTTTCCAAGTCCTACTCGTACTTCTCTCATTTTCTCTCTCTTCTCCTTCTTTCCCACTTCTTCCTCCTCTTCCTCATATACGCCTTCCTCTTCCTTCTCTTTTTCCTTCTCGACCTCTACTTACTATTTCTCTCCCTCTTTCACATCTTCCACCTCTTCCTTATCCTCTTGCTCTACCTCCTCTCCTCTTCCTCTTCCTTTGCCTCCTCTCCCTTTTCTTCCTCCTCCTGCTCCTGCTCCTGCTCCTGCTCCTGATCCTGCTCTTCCTCTTCGTCTTCATCTTCCTCTTATGATTCTTGTTTTTCATCTTCTTCTTCTTCTCATTCTTCGCAATCTTCAAAAGACATTGAAATGTGGACGTCAAAATCCTTCCAGCCAAAAGGTGTCTTTAAGCGCTGGATACTGATGTTCGAAATATTATTACTTTACATTTAAACACCTTCAATAAAGTGTCTTGTCTGCTATATATTCGTCAATTGCAATACAATCGGTCATTGTTTAAGGAGTCAGCATGATTGTAGAACTATGACGATTACAGAACACAAATTCTTACAGAGAGTAAAGACAAATCTGAACATTGTAAATATTTTATGTAGCGCCAGTCCAACCTCTAGAAAAAGAAGGTCGACTCTTGTCATCTTTGTTATGACACAGCGTTCTTGAACAACAATGCAACCAGACATCATAATTAAAATCAGCCGGCGCCCAGGGTTCGTTTCCCGGTCGGTCGGTCGTTTATCAGAGATTAATTTCTCGGATATTTACTGCGGGTGGCTCGGTCGCAATATAAACGTGGAGTACAATACAACACAATACAACACAACACAATACAACTGGGGCGCGGTGGTATAGGGGTATGTTCGGTGCCTTGCAGCTGGAGGGTTGCGGGTTCGAATCCACCTCAAAGCCGCCGCGTAGGGACCCTGGGAAAGTCCTTCACTCGCAATTGCTCATGCGCTTCGGCGTGAAACTCCGATTCAGCGTTCGCGCAGTAGTCGGGAGCGCCTCTGAATGGGAAATCTGGTAGGGGCGCTATAACAAGTGTTCAAATACAATACAATACAATACAAAATATATATGCATAGGCATTAGGCAGACATTGAAAATGACAGTTCTTTATCATAATGTTAAAGACATGAATAGAAAAGAGTGTTGTAATTTGACCTGAGATTCTTAATCTTTCACTTTTAATTTTTAATTTCAGTTTAATGGTTATTAAATTTTATTATATATGTTATTTTGACATGAAATTCTTAGTTTAGTTATAAATGTTTACATAGGTAATCAATCATTACAAACTTATAACACATTCAAGATGACATTAAATTTTTGAAGAGAAGGAAGTTTATATAGATTCGAGAAATTAGATTTTAAGGGTGTCTTATTAAGGCGCATTCAGCGGTTTGCGACTTCTAGCGACCAATATATCACAATAATAATTGATATTATATTATACCAATAGTTTTTTTAATGAAAATATCGTCCTGGAAACTAGATTTAAAGGTGTCTAAGCAGAGCCTAACAATTCAAAGTTTAGCGACATCTTGTCGAAAGGAGGTGGAGAATGGCCAATGAGTTCTTGTTGGAGGCTAATCGGAGAACTATGTAAATCCATTTATTTCAATAATTTAGTTATCATAATAAGCCATTTAATTAATTGTATTGTATTGTATCTAAAGATTTATATAGCGCCTCTCTCAGAATAACTATTCAGAAGCGCTATTGTAATTGGGTTGCACGGTAGTATAGTGGTTAGCGTGCTGTACTGTCAATCGAGAGGTCGGGGGTTCAAATCCCCGCTAGTGCAGATATTTGTTTCGAGACTGCATGCATCAATTTCGCCCCCTAGCCTGTAATGAGTATACTAACCGTACACAGTTTATGGGAAGATCAGAGAGCGAGGGAGAGGACTAGTCATTGACCTGACATGCCGACGCAGAGAGAAATGAAGTCGCTAACACTTCATACCCATGCAGATGTATAAGTTATATGCTACAGCTATTGGACAATTTTGTAAAGAGAAGCCTAAATTTCTTCTCAATCTTTTGTAAAGAGAAGCCTATATTACTTCTCAATCTTTAAATGAAACCAAATTAGCCTATATGGGCCAAATATTGAAAAAAACGAACCTTTGAGATTACCCAGGGCTTTTGGGGCAGCAAAAGTATGAACATCAGAGCTTGTGTGGACACTAAGAATAGCCTCCTTAATGTCCACTTAAAGGAGCCTACAAGGCGTTAGAAAAAAGCATTAATGACCCCGGAAAAGGCTTTTATTACCACTTAAAAAGTTTTATAGCCATCGAAAAGAATCCCTAACCTTCAAGTTAAATGTTGCTATAAGTAAGCCTATATTCTTTACTTTTAAATGGGAGGAAACGGAAATTGAAACGAATAACAGAAATTCTTTCAACTGATTTTGTCTCTGCTAACATCATGAACCAAGACACCACTGAAATTTATACACACAAACCAGTGACGACCTGGAATGAATGATCTGCAATCGAGAAACTGAACTGATAGACTCTATTATAATTGATTTATAAGACGTCAACGGCCATAGCAGCCATAGGATGTCGTAATACTTTTTTTAAAGAATAAACAGTGGCTGGATGACAAAACTCCAGACTCCTGTGGAAAGTGCAGGTCTAATAGGCAAATTGCCTTTCGTGCCATAAAATGTCAGTGAATTAATTAAATTTAATTAAATAACAGCAACCACATATTTCTTTAACGCCGCCTCTTTGGCAAGGACGGTGGGCGCTGCTGAGTAAGATTATGTAATCTTGTATCTAATAATATTCGTAGAAAGTTTATTTAAAGGTTGTTGTCTTCTGCTGCTTTGTTTATAAAGATGATCAGCGTCGACCTCCTCCTTTACCTGGATTTGGGCGATCGCACGAATTGGAGGAGTTAGAACATTGATTGGTTAACAGCAGTTTAACGAATCTTGCAACAAAGACCAGTGAAGCCGCTGGAGATAATACTCGAAGATGATCTGCCTAATAAACGCCACTGACAAACTTATATAGTAGCGTGAAACCTACTATAAAAGGTGTCTAATGTTGAGCGTATTACACGAGTGATGTCCTGCGTTTAGCGACATCTTGTGACATGAAAGGCCGCTGACGTCGACTCAAATTTTTATCAACTTTTCTCGTCGTTCATATGTCTAAGAAAGCTGTTTATTGCATCAATGTGTATGTATTTATTTAACGACGCCTTCGTTCCAGGCTTTAGAATAGTAATAAGTAAGTAAGTAAGTAAGTAAGTATATTCTTTATTTATCCAACTGCATAACCGCACTTTGGTTTACATGAAATTACACATTATAAAGCATTCTTGTTAAAAACGTTTTTCTCATTAAGTTGTCAGCCTGTGGGACAATTCGGTCATGTGGTCTGGGACGCAGGGAATAGGGGAGTGTCTTTACAGGAGGGAGGAGCGGGTTCAGAACATGGCCGGGGTCCGCCAAGGCCATGTAATCGTAATCGTAATCGTAATCTCGAAATTTCTACAACATAAGGGGTTGTGATGGCTGAAACAAATTGCTGCTTGCTTGTTTACTGTTAACGACCACTGTGTGGTAACAAAGACCATTAGCGTCGCCCTCCTCCTTTATACAGGCTTGGGACTGGCACTGTCAGAAAGCGAACAGTGGCGGAGTTATAACGGAGTTTGATTGGATCCTCAGTTTAACGGCATCTTATGACAACATAGGCCGTTTCCGCCGACAACGATTATTTTTTGGCAGAAGTTTGAAGCGACGATGCTTATTTTAGTAGATCTTGTTATTGTCTTATTAAAGGTGTCTATTATAGACCACCTATACGCTTCACAAAACGTGCCATCTCAATTACCTGTGCTATACAAATTCTGTCAGGCACCAAGTCACTCTTATAAGCTGCCTGTTTGTTGCCCGTAAAAGCTACTAAGACAAGATAAGTTGCTTATTTGTGCATGGATTTTAAAATAATAAACTACTTCTTTGCTATTGTTCTCGCTTTACTTCAACAATGCACGATAATTTTCAGCACATCTTCATAACCTCGAACTTTTTACTCGCAAAAACCAGATATTTCACCATTTCTTCTCTTTCTAGAAGTGTTTCTCCGATGACCAAAGGACCTATTATGCACAGAACACAAAACTCCTTACAGAACGTCGTGTTGCCAGGTTTTGTACGATAATCGTTAGTCAGGAAAATATCGCATCGCATATGCAAACTGTTAATTATATTTATGAAGGCAAAAATCGACGAAATATTTTGTTTGCGAAGACTTTCCTGTTGAGATTTAGAACACCATATTTAATATGAGAAACATCCGCTTATAAGTGTGAATCAGGTTTCTGCAGACAATGCATTATGACACCTTTTTTGTCTCTCTCTGTATGCACTTTATTAGTTACATCACTGTGGCATGCACTGTGCTATCCTGCATGTCTTTGTTCTAAGATTTCCGCTGGCAAGGTGAGCTGTAATATGCCAAAAATAATCTTTGTCGGCGGAAACGGCCTATGTAGTCATAAGCTGCCGTTAAACTGTGGATCCATCCATAATTATTTTCAAGAGTAGCCATTCCACTATATACAGAGTGCTACTGTTATTATTATTATTGTTATTATTATTATTATTATTATTATTATTATTATTATTATTATTATTATTATTATTATTATTATTATTATTATTATTATTATTATTATTATTATTATTATTATTATTATTATTATTATTATTATTACAAAGTTGAATGTCTTCTTATGACATTGAAGACCGTTGACAACAATTCGTAAATGAATAATTAATGCAAACAAATGCTATTGTTTGGGTATAGTTACTGTTTAACGACAATGTGTCATAGCACAAATGTTTTGCGTCGCCCTCCTCTTTTCTCCAGGCTTGGGTCTGGCAGATCGAATAAGAACTAATGCTATTGTTTGGTTGATCAAGAGTTTAACGACATCTCAAAGTCCGTTGATATCGAGAGAAATTAATTGCACGACATAAATGGTTGCAATGGCAAGATAAGACTGTATTAAATTTGACAAATTATCAATAGCATTCATTGCTTAGCGATATAGAGGAGAAGAGAAAGACAGAGGAACGAAGTTGCGGAAAAAGACAAGAAATGCGCTAAAGAAGTGGTCTTGATTATTGTATTGTATTGTATTGTATTGAATTGTATTTGAACACTTGTTATAGCGCCCCTACCAGATTGCCCATTCAGAGGCGCTCCCGACTACTGCGCGGACGCTGAATCGGAGTTTCACGCCGAAGCGCATGAGCAATTGCGAGTGAAGGACTTGCCCAGGGTACGCGGCAGCTTTGAGGTGGATTCGAACCCGCAACCCTCCAGCTGCAAGGCACCGAACATACCCCTACACCACCGCGCCCCAGTGTATTGTGTTGTATTGTAATCCACGTTTATATTGCGACCGAGCCACCCGCAGTAAAGATCCGAGAAATTAATTTCTGATAAACCGACCGACCGGTAAGCGAACCCGGGGCGCCGGCGTGATGAGCAGGCTACCAACCCACTCGGCCACTCAGGATTATCTTCTTAGTTGAAGAAGAAGCCAGTGTTTAATGTTATTGAGGCTCAAATCGACATTGAACATTGTATAGAATCTATGAAAGTGACTTGCGATCGCGCGTAATTGACGATTATATATAGTGCTACGTAAGACAATTTAAAAGGTGTCGAAGAGAGACCATAGCAATTATTAGTAGCATTCACTGTTTAGCGACATCTTGCGGTTGACAGAGTCGTTGACATCGACCTTAACTTGACCACCTATCGTCATTTGTATAAGAGTAATTTAACCACTGGTGCGGATTTCCTCAGGGCCCATACACAGGAAAAATATCGGGTGAGTATCGATCCCGTATGATACTATCCGTTATGCATGCCGAGCGATCTAACCTTTCGGCTACCGTGCCCACATTTTCACGATTAGCTGTCCGTTGTAGAAACAGAATGCCAAATTGGATTAGCAAGGCCAAGCAGTTATAACGCTGTATGCCATTAAGTTATTTCAAGTATGTAACTTTTATGCGGGAATAAATAATTGAACTTTTATAATCATATAAAGCACACATTGTCACTTATGTTAGTTTGCATGTTGTTTAACTATTAATGTTCCAATTGGATTTTAGTTTGGTTTCTATAATTCCATTAAATGCCATGTTTAGAAGATCAAAGTCCTTAATTCTTCATTGCAGGGCATATGTGACCCATCACCACGAAACCAGTCGCAAGTCGGATTTTTGACTTTTCGAGTATAACACACCATTTTAAAGAGGAACACCTCCTCCATATAACAACACTATAGCTCAATCCTAACTGAAGTTATAGCTAAATAACTACATGGATGTATGAAAACTGTTTAACGGAGAAAAATGCGTCTAAAGTTGGCCGTCGGGATTTTCACGATCATCATCGGTTGTCAGTAGATAATCTTGGAAGAGTGCGTTCAATTTGTCCGTGTCTGACTTCGTTGAATTCAGAAGCTTCGCGATAATTATAGTCAGGCCTTATCTTAATTTTGATTTAAATCAATTATTATTTATTTGACCAGCAAACTCGATCTTGATTCTTTCAAAACAAAGTTGAAAACAACGCGATGCCTCTTATTATTGATTTGCATTATTCATAAGGTCACTGCGCATGCCAGTTGTACGCGACGTTCATGCACTTCGGCCCATGGTCGGCCTCTACCTGAATTGCCGACCAATCCGATAGCTCCAAACCTCAGTCTCATCACGTGACAGTAACTTGACTTAGTTTTGTTTACGAGTGAGACCTATTTTTGAACCATGCTATTGGCTGAGTTTGAATCGAATACGGCAATTATCTCGACACCATTGGCTAGACGAAAGACAGAGCTTTCAAACGATACCAAACATCAAGGTTGCACTGCTAAAAATAGAATGGATAAGAGCTTGTAAAATGGCGTAATTTCGGTGCGTTTGCACGAAATTTAAAACCATGACTTGTACAAAATCATCCAAATAATAACCTTAAACGTTTTTTTTCCTCAAACTTTAATGCGTTTTTGTATAAAATATATATTTTTAAATAATAATCTGTAATAATCTAAGAATTGAAAAAAATTGACTTTAATCGGGTTTTTGCTCGTTTTCTCGAAACGGAATATTGCGACTTCCGACTGGTTTCGTGAAAATAGGTCACATATTTTAACTGTTTAAGTGGTGGGACAAATGTCACCACTGCTCGGATTTGTTCCACCACTGATTTGAATAAATGTCACGCGCGAAAAGTTTTTCATCCTTTTTCAATGACAATTTTTACTCTCATCAGGTATTTGTCCCACCACTTCAAATTCACTAAAATATGCTATGCTTCATTGTGTGCCTTTTTTGTATTAAGCGGAACATTTTACGCTTTCGGATCTGCTTTTGTAACCTATGGTGGAAATATTATAGGCCTATATGGG
>JACEVL010000598.1:261477-456477 GCA_020284085.1 Aporrectodea caliginosa
CGTCAGAATGCGGCCGAGAGTTACTTGGAGAACTTGGAATAGGAATAGGCGTAGAGGAGGATTGGGTTGAGGACGGCGGAGGAGGAGGAGTTCAGGTGGCTGAGGATGACCGAGGCCGAGGTAACGACGACGTATGGTAGACATGATGTGGGACCTCATCCTCCTCCTCCGAACACCGTCACCATGCAGTGTGTCTGGATGTGGATGGGCAGCCAGCAGTAGGCCGTAAAGACGGACAGGACCACGGCCAACCACTTGGCTGCCAGGATCTCCCTCTTTCAACTGGAGAGACGGATTTTCGGACGGAGGCAGTGGAGGAGTTGGAATCGGATGAGGTGGATGAGTTGGGGATCTTTTTAACCGGGTTCTGTTGACTGAGGGTCATGCTGTGTTTCTATTGAGTCCCATTGGTTGTCTCTTTCTGTCTGTTTGGACAGAACAACGCATTCCACTGCTGCAATTAACGGTCTGTTTATCTCTTTATCTGTATGTGTGCCTGTGTGTGTAAGTCTGTCTGCATGCCTGCCTATCTCTTTGTGTGTCTTTATGAAACGTATACGCTGGTGCTATAAACAGCTTCCCTAGACAAACGAACGGTGAGAAGAGTTCAGAAAATTTCAGTCGACTTCAACTTCTACCTTTTTACAGTTCTACTGTGTAAGCCCTACAGCAGAAGTGTAACGAGGATGATCGAACCCGCACCCCGCGTGGTGAAAGGCAAATGCTCGACCCACTTGTAGTAGGCCTATACAATGTTTTACTAAATCATAATGCCGCTATGGCTGTGGTCGTTTTTTGACGACCCTTGTAACATTTTCCGGCGAATAGCTAACTGCAGTGGATAGGCGCAGTTTCTGTCTTTCGACATGTACTGTTGCGGCGAATAGCGGTGCCCTCCTCCTTTATCCAGACTTGGAACTGGCCCCGCCCGGTTGCACTAATTGGCGGAGTTCAAACACTCATTGGTTCCAAAAGTTTAACGAAATCTTACAACAAAGACCGTTGACGTTGTTGAAGATTGTACGCAAGTAGTTATGTTGCCGAGTCCTACATTAAATTTTAATAGCTTTAATTGTTTTTTTTTAATTTCCAGCTTGTTGCCGTTTTTTCTCTCGGTTTTACAGTAAGAGCATTTCCTTCGATGCGACTCGACTACAGATAGCTCATCTACTGAGACTGAGACTGAACTTAGGCGTTTACAGTTGCATGAACTTATATAGCAGCATGAGGCCTGCTATTAAAGGTGTATAATTCGAGCCTGCAGTTTAATTTAGTAATAGCTATCGCTTAGCAACATCTGGTGCCGCTGACGCCGAATGAAATTTTCTGAACTGATCTCGCCGTGCGTATGTATACGGATACTTTTAATGCACCAATTGTCGTATCGTGTCTAAAGATTTATATAGCGCCTCTCTCAGAATAACTATTCAGAGGCGCTCTCAGCAGGAAACCCCGGGGGAAAAGAAACGAGAGACCAAAGAAGAAAACCCAGTCATTGGTTTATCCCTTAGTTATGTATGTGTTTCTTTAACGACGCCTTCGTTATAAGGGCGATGGGCATTGCATGATCAAGAATCTCGAACATATAATAATTGAAATCATTTATTTATACAGTGTTCATAATTTGTTCGTTTTTAGGTTCTTGCCAGGTTTCTAGAAGGTCTTTTCGTTAGTTGCTGTTTAATGATACTGTGTCATGACCAGGAGCGTAGCAAGACTCAAATTCAAGAGGAGCCAACTTCACAGACCATTGGCAAAATCCTGGTTATTGGGGACATTGGTCAATAAGAGTTCCAGTATATAGAAAGCAAGAGGAGGCAACTGCCTCCTCGTGCCTCCATGTAGCTACGCCTATGGTCATGACAAAGACGATTAGCGTTATAACCCCCCCCCAAAGACCGACCTGCACCTCAGCGTGGTGGGGGGGGGGTGAACAGCCAAGTAAGGGAATGCCTGGTGAGGCTATGCCATCAGGGGAGAAGGCTCCGGCCGAAGAACCTCCTAGGGCGCTACGCGAGGTGGACAGGCTCACCAGGAACCCCGAAAAGCTGGCTAACGCAGGCGGCAGGTGTTGGAAGGACATCTTTAGAGCGAAGGAGGTCACGACCCGTCGAATGGGTTAAGACCCACCGGTCTCCTTACCCTGACAGGAGAGGATTGGTCACCGTCTGGCAAAATGACCAAGAAACCCTTATGATAACACTGGAGAGGCTTCATAAGGGCCTCATCGTCGGGAAACTGATGGAAGAGAAATAAGAAGAAGAAGAAAACACGTATACAGTGTACTAAGCAATGGGGTCCAAGGAAGGTAGCTGGCGCCTGGCTAATCAACCAGTAAACCCGCAGCGGTGGCTGGAGGTAGGCTTTTCAGTGTTCGCTGCAGAGATGGGTCTGCTAGCCTTGGTTAAATTACAGAGGGGTGAATGTTCATCGAGATTTTGACCTAGAATGTTCATTATGTAAGGTGCGCAACGAGTTTAAGTGTTTTTGGAGTTCATTATTTTGGTCCACTTGCTTCCTTCTTGATCGCTGTGCTTCGTTCTCCTAAGTGTTCGTCTTCGCTTTTCTTTGTAGTTATCCTGTTGGCTTGTTGTCTTCTGTCTTTCATCATTCATTCGTTCGTTCATTTTGAGAATTTATGTATCGCCTTTTCAAGGAGCGTACACAGAGGCGCTCCCAGCCCAGCCACGGCTAAAAATAGAGATTTAACCAACTTATGGAACAACAGTTACTTATCAGTGTGGTTGGCTGATGTGGGGAAGTGATGTGAGCGAGGTGTGGTTGAGGTGAGGGCCAGAGGAAAGGGTGGAGGGAGAGAAGGGTTGCCATGCCGAGTTTTTAAAGTGCAGCCGGTATTCATAGCTGTTGCTTAGTTGCAGTTGAATGCAAATACGGCATAACAAAGATGATTAGCGTCGCCCTCCTTCCTTTTCCAGGCTTGGGACTGGCACAACCAGTGATAGAGGTAGTGGAGTAGTTATATTGACATAATGTCAGAACAAAGCGCTTTAACAATGTAACAACGGGAGTGTAATAAAAGCGACTGGGAAAAACAATCCAGCATGTCGTTCAAGTGTTAAATTTGTCTAACGACAGTATTGACCCTTATCATCATTATTTTTCCAAGGTTTAATTTCGTCTTATGACATCAAAGATCGTAAACGACAATTCGAAAGTAAGTAACGAATAAAGAACCTCCATATTAAAGTAACGACTAAAAGCTTCTGACGAAATAAAATAGTATCTGCGGAAAGCTTTTTGAAGGTGTCCAAAGAAGCGCTGTCTTCTACATTGTTTAGCGACATCTTGTACTGCCGGAGCCGTTGAGGTCGACTTCATCTAACACTGTTACGGTTTACCAGGAGACGCGATAATTGATGCAAACGCTCAACCTACTTGTAGCATCCAGTATTTTACGACATCATAAGACCGCCAGGGCTGTGGTCGTTTTGACCATAACCCCTTGTTTCAATTAGCTTTAGATTGAGTGGGCAGGCCTAGTTTCTGATTAGCGTTGCCCTCCTCCATTATCCAGGCTTAGAACTGGCACCACCCGTAAGACTGTAACTAATCTGCCTAATCTGATTAGTATTACAAGGATTAATGTCGTCTGAATGGGCTACACCTGTAGCTGATCTGCCGAACCAACGCAACTGAAAACTTTATATAGTAGCATGAAGCGTTCTATAAAAGGTGTCTAATTTTGAGTGTATTGCACTAGTATTACGCTAGTTCTGTCATGGGCTTAGCGAAATCTTGGAGCATCAAAGGCCTCTAACGTCAACTGAAATTTCCTGAACTGTTCTCACCGTTCAGATGTGTCATACAATTCCTTTAACGACTCCCTCGTTGCTGAGCATGAATCTAGCATCACAAACTAATAATATTCGTATAAATTTTATTTATACAAAGTCCACACAATGTTCGTTTCAAGGTTCTGTCAGGTTTCTTGAAGGTTTTTGGATGATTTTCGGATATTTATGGATGCGCGGGAGCAACTTTTTCCTGCGTGTATACTTTGTATAATAATCATAATCTCGAAATTTCTAATGTACCCAAGAACGTACCGAATACCCATTTTCCGGAGCGTTAGACGCTTATTGTAGAAGAACCTTGCGTCTTTTTGGAGGTGTCTATCGTAGGGCAACTTAACGCTTCACAACAGACATCCGAAATATCAAGCCACTTTTTATGTGTAGGCGGTTCGGGTGAATGAAATTTGTTCAAAGCCATAGATTAATTTTTCGCGGCAACATTAATCTCGGGGTCTCTTTCGTAGGGTCGCCTGGTTAGGGCACTGAATGAGGAAATATAACATGGTTTCCGGCACGTTATAGTTGTTGCGGTTTCCAGCGTTAACGGGGTTTGGAGAAAGCTACTTCCTTTCATTGGTTTACATCCTTGAACTTGACCCAGAGGTCCACATGCGGTTCGATTTCAAGGTATTTGATCCTGTATTTGAATCGTCCCATTCTTCCCGCCATTTTCGTATTAAATCATGTTTCTTGGTTGCTGATAATGTCAGGGTGTTTTTCCATCTGGGTAATAAAATGCTTCAGCTCTGACCCGAGGACCAGAAGGTGATTCGGAACCCAGTTTCACCATATTTCACCGATTCCACAATAACACCAATTTCCCCAGATTGAAAAGTATAAGTTATTGTAAAAGCTTATAGAGCTGTCTAACGAGGTTGACTCACCCTTCGGCTCCACAGTTTAATTTCGTCTTATGACAGGAAAGGCCGTAAACGACAATTCGAAAGTGTAACGAATAAGAAACATCCGAAGTTAAGTAACGACTAAAGGTTGATAACGTTTATTTAACGACGCCGTCATAACGACGATTATTGGCGTAACGACTAAAATCGTCTGAAGAATTAAAATTGTATCTGCGGAAAGCTTTCTGAAGGTGTCCAAAGAAGCGCTGTCTTCTACATTGTTTAGCAACATCTCGTGGCTGTCGGAGACGTTGAGGTCGACTTTAACAGTTTTACGGTTTACCAGGAGACGCGATAATTGTCACATAGTTATTAAGAAGGTAGGATCCAGAGTGCAACGACATCTTACACACAACGACGGCCGTATTATAGTATCTGCGGAAAGCGGTTTGAAGTTGCGCAGAGTCTCGCAGTCACGGATACAACCTACGAAGAAGGACCCACGAGTACAAACTACCACCGAAGGACAATAGAAACTTTATATCACGACTCCTGTACAAGAACATGTATTGACAATATTGAATAACACCTGTGTGGGATTGACAGTTTGACCACATGGGTTGTCGACCTACAACTAACCGAACTCTATAATTATCTGTTTCAGTTTGCGGTTTTGTCAACCTGAATTTCTGTTAAACGAATATTTGATGATGCCCAAAAGCGCCTTCTGCTCTATTGCTTAGCGACATCTTGTGGCAGCCAGGCCCGTTAACGTCCACCTAACTTCGCTCTTTTACCAGTAGATGGAGCTGGAATATGGTTGAATGGCAACTCGCTGGTACGAAGATCAGAAGGACGCGGGTTCGACACCCGCTAGACCCATGAAGTTGGCTCAGCCTTCAACTCCACAGGGGTCGACTGTAAAATGAGTAGTAGCACAGATCGGCGGCTCGCAGGCTGCCATACGGTTAAATTCAACTCCTGTCTTCTATGTGAAAAGTTGCGGTCTGTCAACTTTCTATTTTCAATAAACGAAATTATATAATTATATCTAGAATGGTTTCCGCAATGACCCAAGGACCTATTATATACGGGACAGGAAACTCCTTACAGAGCGTCTGTTATCAGTTTTTGTGCAATAATCGATAATTTTGGTCTTGTCTTTGGTTACCTCAACATTTAGCATAGATAAACTGCAATGCTGAATGTCACTGCTGTGTTTAAAAAGCTTGAAATGGTTCTTCATATACTGTGGTAGTAGTGCAGCCCTTAGCGACCTCTTACGCCTGCTTCTAGGCCTAAACGCAGAACGCAAATTACAGTAGTAGCCTTATAGTTTTCATTATTCAACGTCATCTAACGGCTTCCAGGCCCGTTGACGTCGACTTGAACATCGTCACATTGAATAATTACTATTTATTTTTTATTATTCCAAGTTTCAGTGTCTTCGTATGACGTCAAACACCGTTGACGACAATCTGTAAATGTATCAGTCTGTTGTGCACAAGGATTGCAATGACGTAATTGTTGCATTAATTAACATATATCAAGATAAGACATCATGTTAAAGGTGTCTAAGTAGTTAATGTAGTACTTTACATTGTTTAACGACATCTATCGAATGCAGAATGCAGCATGCACTAAAATTCCACGCGACATGGATGGTTCTTATAGAAAATTAAGGCAACTCTTAAAGGTGTCGGAGTAGTGTATGTAAAACATTACAATGTTTAACGAAATATTACAGCGTTGATTAGTTTGTAGACTGGTCTCATTCATCGTCTGTATTACTGCTAATATCAAGAGAAGTTTTTGTCGTTGGTTGAGGTTGAACTATTGTAGAAGTATGGCAAAAATTTTGATCAGTTGTTCCTCTGTTTTTGATTTTCTGAATTTTATCGGAGTATCTTTTTGTCTCTCTTATTTTCTCTTGGACTTACATAGAATTTTTTTAATTTCTGTAGTCTTGGGAACAACACAAGGTCGTTCACTTTATAGTAATCTATAATCGATATACAAACTTTTCCTGTTGGCTCTCACTCTCGGCCATCTGGTGAGAACAGAGAGCTTTTCTATTACGTCGCCTGCTAAAGACCGATTGCACAATCCAACCCCAGTTGGGGAGGTCTTAATATATTAATTAAGCAATCGCGCATCCACGTGGATGGTGGCGCTTAAAAAATGCCCTGATTTTAGTAGAGAGGTCTTCGTTAACGTTGAACCCTATGATCCGTTGTACATAAGGAGTCAGTGAGTGCTCCTCCTCGTCCTCGTCCTCCTCGTCCTCCTCCTCCTCCTCCTTTTCCTCCTCCTCTTCCTCCTCCTCCTCCTCCTCCTCCTCCTCCTCCTCCTCCTCCTCCTCCTCCTCCTCCTCCTCCTTCTCCTCCTCCTCCTCCTCCTCCTCCTCCTTCTCCTCCTCCTCATCCTCCTCCTCCTCCTCTTCCTCCTCCTCCTGGAATGGCACTCCTCAACCGTAACGTGCGTCGGAATGCGGCCGAGAGTGACTTGGAGAACTTGGAATAGGAATAGGATACGTAGAGGAGGATTGGGTTGAGGACGGCGGAGGAGGAGGAGTTCAGGTGGCTGAGGATGACCGAGGCCGAGATAACGACGACGCATGGTAGACATGATGTGGGACCTCCTCCTCCTCCGAACACCGTCACCATGCAGTGTGTCTGGATGTGGATGGGCAGCCAGCAGTAGGCCGTGAAGACGGACAGGACCACGGAGAACCACTTGGCTGTCCCCGGATCTCCCTCTTCCAGCTGGAAAGACGGATTTTCTGGCGGAGGCGGTGGAGGAGTTGGAATCGGATGAGGTGGATGAGTTTGGGATCTTGACGGGTTCTGTTGACAGAGGATCTTGCTGTGTTTCTCTTTAGTCCCATTGGTTGTTTGTCTCTGTCTGGCTGGAGAGAACAACGCATTCTGTTGCTATAACTAACGGTGTTTAGGTCGGATTATCTGTCTGTTTGTCTATGTGTGTTTGTTTGTCTATCTATCTGTGTATCTATCTGTGTGTGTCTGTCTGGCTGCCTGTATGCCCTGTCTGTGCGTTTGCCATGCTGTTTACATACCTGTTTATCTGTCTACCTGTCTTTGTGTGTGTGTGTCTGTGTCTTTCTGTCTTTCTTTCTGACTGTCATCCGTCGAAGTATTTTGCTTACTATAATTAATATTTCACGTCTTAATTTCAATCCGAAGAGATACTGCTAACTAATATGATTGTTTCAAGTAATTATTTTTTACCCAAGGCTTTATGTAGTCAATGGCTATATAACATAGACATTGACTACATATAACTATTATTATTATTTCCGAAGTTATTGAGCTCCATTACACAAATGACTGAGCATCAGTCGATGGCACTGAGTAATCGTTTGTGAAGGTATTGCTCGAGGTACCCACACAGTAGAACTGTAACATACAACTACAGTTCGAACTCTCACTCTCCGTGTTCCAAGGCAAACTCTCATCCCACTTGTAGCAACCAGTGTTTTCGACATCCATTGTTGTGTTCGTTTTGAACATAACCCCTTGTAACAATTTGTGGTGAATAGCAAACGATTAGCTGGATATGCCTAGTTTCTGTTATACGACTCTGTTGTACAACGGTGGTGATTATTTGCGCTACCCTCCTGCTTTATCCAGAGTTGGAACTGGCATCACCCGATCAAAGGAAGTGTCGGATTACGAACAATGATTGATTTGCAAAAGTTTTACACAACAAGACCGTTGACATGTCTAATTGTCTATTGTCTAAAGCTCTTAGCCATATTCCAAGATTCTACCTAAACACCGCGACTGACAAACTTATATAGACGCATCAAGATGAGTATTAAAGGTGTCGTCAACGGCCTTTGATGTCATAGGACGACGTTAAACGTTGGATGAAATAAATAAAAGTATTAAAGGTGTTTAATTTGAGCGTGTTAATTTAGTAATATCTAGAGTTGAACGACATTTTGTTTATCAAAGGCCGTTGATGTCGACCGAGTTTTCTTAACTGTTCTCATAATATTATTATTATGTCTAAGAAAGCTGTTTACTGCGTCAGAGTGAATAATTATATTTCTTTAACGACGCCTTCGTGACAAGGAAGATGGGTGTGGCTGAGCAAGACAATGGAATCCTAGTCTAATAATATTCTTAGAAAGTTTATTTCAAGGTTGTTTTCAAATTTCTACAAGATCTTTTGCATGACTGTAAGATATTTGTGGGTGCGCGGGAACAACTGTCTTCCTCTGCTAATAATAATTATTGTAATCGTAATTTCGATATCTCTGCAGCGCTCACAGAACATGCATACCAACCCAATTTCTGTAGCGATTGGCGATTATTGTAAAGTAACCACGTGTCTTATTAGAAGTGTCTATTGTAGGACGATTCAACTCTTCACAAAAGCCATCCGAATTGCCTTTGGTATTTAAATTCAGTCAAGCACCAAATCACTTTTCATGTTTATCAGTTCGGTGTGTTTTAAATTTGTTCGAATGCCGCGTAGATCAATTTTTTTAAATTTCCAGTGCCGCCTGGTAAAAACTCTGAATCGGGAATTGTAGTACGGTTTCCGGCACCTTACGGGTGTCACAATCTCCGCTAAATCGGCCTGGAGTTAGCTATTTCCTTTCGACGGTTTACATAATCGAACTTGACCGAGAGGTCCACTTGCGGTTTATTTTCAAGGTACGACGTTCCGATATTTGAATTTTCCCATTCTTGCTACCGTTTCGCAGTAAACCTTGTTACTGCAAGAGTGGGAACAGTGGTGATGTTTCAACGGCTTAATTTGCACCTCTCGAGTATTATAGCAAAATCACAGTGTTTAAATGGACCGTTAACCAGATCTCTAATTTTCATAATATTATTATTTCACTAAAGCCGACAAATCTAAATTTAACAAAGAGGCTGAAGGATTATCTACCGCTTAAATCGCAATTTCATATATAGCAACTATTAGTCTTTTATTAAAGGTGTTTAAAATGCAACTTAATATTTCGAACAGAAGACCTAGTCTCCAGCGTCTAATAACATCTTGCGGATGGAAGGATTTTGTCGTCTACATCTTGACGTCTTAAGAAGAAGAATCAGTTGATATTTATATAGCACCCCTTCACGATCTCTACTCTGAGGCTTAATCTTAGTTTAAATTTATGTTTCTTTTAAACAAACTTATGAATTGCTCTTATTAGGAGCCTTAGTCGGCAAAAACCGAAACTGGTTACAGACCAAGTATGTCTTTGGAACGGTGAGAACTGTTGAAAATAATTTCTGACGACGTCAGGTTTTAGGGACGTATAATTGGTGTCCACTGATGTGCCTATGCCAGGGATGGAGTTGCCCGTTGTATTAATGTTTGACCCATAATGAAATACACTTATTTAACGACGATCATTGGCGTCATAAAAATGAGTGCGGTACAGCGTGCTAAACTATTGGGTCTAAGGAAGGTAAGCTACCCAACAAGATAACCTCGGAGCAGTGACTGGAGGTAGGCAATTTTCAGTGATCGCTCAGCGGAGTTGGTTTTGATGTCTTCCTCTGCCTTGGTTTAAATGTCAGAGGGGTGAATGTTATTTTGGCATTTTAATCTAGAATGTTCATTATCTGTGCTATGCAACAATTGTGTTTTTAGAGCTTATTGTTTTGTTCTTCTTTCTTCATTCTTGATCGCTGCGCTTCGTTCTCCAAGATATTCGTCTTCGATCCTCTTTTTGGTTATTCTATTGGCTTGTTTTCTTCCGTCGTTGTCTTCCACCATTCATTCGTTCATTCATTCCGTTGGTTGCAGTAGTGGTTTCAGTTTAACGACACTGAAGGATAACAAAGATCATAAACGTCGCCCTCCTCATCCTCCTCCGCCTTCCTCCTCTCTCGTCGTCGTCGTTGTCGTCGTCCCGTCCTCCTCCTCCTCTTTCTCCTCCTCCTCCTCCTCCTCCATCATCCAGGCGTGGCCGCATGGGTCTGGCACTGCCTAACACTAGGGCACGAACGTGCAATCGCCGTGTTAAACCAGCGATTGAACGAAAACATGAATTATATAATAATGATAATAAATAGGCCTACATGATTCAAAAATGGCTAAAATGAGCTTAATATGGTTCGTGTTTAACCACATCTTGCGATGATGTTTACGTTACCTTAATGAAAATTCAGCAACATCCATGAGTGGCAATGTAATAATTGAACGAAAACGTGCATCAATTTATATATTATTAGAATTAAGCGATTTAAAGGTGTCTAAGTTGAGCTTCGACAAGCCGACGATAGGATCCATATTTTAAAGACATTTTATAACACATTAGGCCGTAGAAGTCGACATAAATTTCTCCAGATTTTTCACTTTTAACAACACCTAAAATATGGTGTCAATCATACTGTAGCTTTTATTTCACCCCATACCCTACGCAATTTTGCATCCGTGTGGCTTTAAAGTAAAATATCCCCAATAAGCAGTTTCGATCCCGTGAATTGAACAAAAGCGAAGACAATCAAAGCTGTTTTATGTCCCTGTCAGTTGCTGACAAAGACTTTAAAAATGACGATTTATCGCTATGCTGGGGGTGATTCCTGTATTAACCCATGTGGGGTCATTCCTGTATTAACCCATGTATTATGTGAATCATTATCACACTGTGCGCCATCAGTTGATGTCTTGTGCGTTAGACACCGGTGCAATAGGAGTTATTAATTAATAATAATCGTTATACTAAGCACTATGAGCTGTAATATGCCAAAAACTAATCTTTGTCGGCGGCAACGGCCTATGTTGTCATAAGCTGCCGTTAAACTGTGGATCCAATCCACTATTAGCTGTTGGTTGGTTGCAACGCTGGTTACTATTATTCAACTTTGGTTTTTCAGTATTATATATTACAAATGGTTTGGTTTGGTTGCTGTATCGGAGTGCCTGCTGTGCTGCATAATATTGCAGTACTGTGTTGCAATGCTGTTTGCTGAAATATCCATGGACGACTTCTTTTCGACTGTTGATTTTTGTTTAAAATATGTTATGTCATAATAATAAAAACCCGATGTTAGAAAATTATAAACATTACTTATTGGTTAATGAATATTCATATTACAATATTACTATCATTCAACTTTAGTTCTTCAATATTACATAATGTACATGGTACATGGTACATGGTTAATGTACATGGTTAATGTACATGAACAGTTTAAAGGAATACCTTAATCAATTATAATACATGTATGCTTTGTTAGTTAATGAAATTTGTTAGGATATAATGATCACAGACAGTATGAGATGAAATACTTTATGTTGCAAAAATATTGAATATTAGTGAAATTGTAAAGCTCTGTTTCGACACCTTTAATGGTGTTGTTCGGATGCTATAAGTTTCTTGTTCTGATTGTAGATATTTTAATTTTTGCTGCTGTGAGTAATTTTTCCCCTCTTCTTGTTGGTGTCAAATCTGTGGATATTTAATTACTCTTTTACTGGTGCTTTTTGCTTTTAGGATTGCGTATTGCATTATTATGATTTGCATAATTATTATAATAACAATCTTTTGCCTTAACTCTAGTTATATGTATGCGAGTTGGTTGATGAGGCGTATAATTAGATCTTAAGTATGTTTTATTATATAAGTAATAAAAATCTGATGTAAGTAAATTACATATATGGCATATTGTTCATTGAGTATCTATAACACTTTGTTTTAAGTATCACATGTTTAGTTTGGTTGCTGTATTGGAGTAAATATTACATTGCATCATAATGCAGTACTTCATATGTTGTAATAAGGAAAATGTAGTTGTTGTGTCTCAATGAACATGTTGAAAACAAACTTTAAGCAATTGTAATATGTTTGTATCAAATATTTTTTTTTACTTAATGAAACTTACGTTTGAGTGTATTGGATGCTTGAACAGTCTACGGGTAAAATGCCGACTTTGTGAATTACTTATATCATTTAATGTTTGTGCTGTTTTTATCAAATTTTTATTCAAAAAAGTATAATGGTAAATAGTGAATGTTGTCACAAGATGCTAAACTGAAAATTAATAAATAATCACTTAAAAGAGTACAAGTAGAATAAGAATCTAACGTCATGATATTATTATAATTAAATTTGTATCGAATCATTTAATCACAGTGTGTGTATAACAGAAAGTATGCCTAACCGATGCATTACTTTATGTTGTTTAACATTGAATTTTGTGACATTGTAAGAATTTATTTTGACACCTTTAAATGGTGTCGTTTGGACGTTAAATTTCTCGTTTTCATTGTATGGTATAAGCTTACATTGTGAATTGTCGTCAACGGCCTTTGATGTCATAAGGCGACGTTAAACCTTTGATTAATAATAATATTGTATATTTTCTGTATTGTATTGTCGTCAACGGCCTTTGATGTCATAAGACGACATTAAACTGTGGTGAAATAAAAATACTATTAGCTGTAATATGCCAAAACTAATCTTTGTCGGTGGCAACGGCCTATGTTGTCATAAGCTGCCGTTAAACTGTGGAAACACACTATTGGCAGAATCCACACAATGCTTACACTGATGATGATGATGATGATGATGATGATGATGATGATGATGATGATGATGATGATGATGATGATGATGATGATGATGATGATGAGCATAAGGCCTGTAATGAGGGTGATGATGAAGAGGAAGAGAAAGGGGAAAAATGGGCAGTCCCTTAAGCTAGCCCCGCGGCAGCTATGGGAATGAAGTGCTAACGACTTCATTTTTCTCAGCATCGGCATGTGAGGTCAATGACTGTTCTTCTCCCTCGCTGTCTGATCTTCCCATCGACATTGTACTCATTATAGTCGAGTCGGATAGGGGGCGCAAGTGAAGCCCACATTTTGAAGCAAATTTCTGTCCTGGCTGGGATTTAAACACCGACCTCTCGATTGACAGTCAGCACGCTAATCATTAAACTACCTGCACTAACCCATACACCTTCAAGAAACGCATTGGGTTTAAGAGATTGTTTATTATTAGCACGGCGCTATATAAATGAATGGAATTGCATAGCTCTTCGATCAACTTTTGACAGTTACTCCTTGGCTATTCCCCGCCTCCGAGATGCCGCTGAACGTTGAATTTTTGGCGCTTGCTAGACACCTCTAAATCTAGTTTCCTTACAGTATATTACATTCATCATTCATTGGCCTTCGAATGCTATTGGTTAAGTATTTTCGCACCACAGTTGATTGCGAGCGATAGAAAATGACGACTATATATAACGCTATGTAAGTCAATTAAAAAGGTGTCTAAAGAGATCACAAAATTATTGTTAATATTCAGTGCTTTGAAACATCTTGAGGGTGACAAGGCGGTTGACATCGACCTTACACTGATAACCTATAGTCAGTTGTATAAGAGCAAATTAACCTGTTGTTCGGACTTGTTCGGGGTCCCTACACAGGAACAATCTCTGGTAGGCATCGAACCCATAACCTTCGTTTTACAAACCGAGCGCTCTAACCAATCGGATACCGTGCCAAAGGTTTCTGACAGTGCCAGTCCCAAGCCTGGATAAAGGAGGAGGGCGACGTCAATGGTATTTGTTACCACACAGCTAGTCGTTAAACAGAAACACCAAAAACCATTAGTTTGTAACGTTCTTATTTCGAACTGTGATGTCGGACCGTTGAATAAAACTAAAGTGTTAGAACCTGTACAGACAGCTTTAAATCTAATTTTCCGACGCTATATAAAATTCATTTTCTCCATATTTAGATGTCATTTTGCATTAGACTTTTGATGTTAACATTCCACATAAGATAGTAGATCTGACGAAGTTGAAGGAAGAAATGGATTGAACTTAAATTCTACGTGACATGAATGGTTCTTATAGAAAAGTGAGGCATCTTATTAAAGGTGTCGAAGTAATTTATATAATACATTACACAGTTTAACGACATCTTACGGCAGTGATTAGTTTGTAGGATTGTCTAATTCATCGCATGCATTACTGCTAATATCAAGAGGATATTTTTAGGCTGCTGTTGAACTATTGTAGAAGTAGGACAAAAATGCTAAGAATACTGCGTGTTCTTCATTGCCTGGCGAATATGAAACAATTTGTATATCTTGAATTAGCATGGAATGTTAATTGTTTGGGGTTATATAGCCCTATCGTGGTCATAAACTGAGCTTTTAAAATTGGTTGTGGATACAGTCACGCCCGACGTGACTGTATACCCAGGACTCGAGTCACGCCAGCTACGCAATTGGTCATTGCATGTCACTTTTGTGGACCGATTAACACTCCCGAAAGCGGTGGAAGATTGTTGACTATGTTTTCTAATGACGACTCAAACCTTAACCGTGACCCTAACGACGCCGCACCTGACCCTAAACGACCCTCACGGTGTCCGCCATTTCAAAATCTCAAGGGAAGTGAGCAAGTTCACGTGACATGTTTTAGCCAATAGTGTGACGGGCTTGAACGTGGTGCTGGGGTTCCGCTCACGTCCGGGGCGTGAACGGATCCACTACGCTTAAAATTATATAAGACATGCATACTTACCTATTGATAAGCAAGTTAGCTTCAATGTTGTTTTGGTGCTGCTGTTCTAATTGTATTTCAGATAGATAGATAGATAGATAGATAGATAGATAGATAGACAGATAGATAGATAGATAGATAGATAGATAGATTGATAGATGATAGATAGATAGATAGATAGATAGATAGATAGATAGATAGATAGATAGATAGATAGATAGATAGATAGATAGATAGATATTTGTTTATTCTGTGTCAGGTTAAAATAATAATAATAATAATAACATGCCGCCGCTTATATTTGCTGGTTGTTCCCGCGTAATTTCAATAGTGCACGAATCACGTAGGCGCATCTTAAGGGAATCGATCGTATAACTCGCACAAGAAATAGACATAACTCCTTTACCCTCTGCATGGAATTGTTTCCCATATGACCCAGGGACACATATCAAACACAGGACTGGATACTCTCATGTAACATGGTATACTGCCGTGCTTTGGCAAAAGGAAGCAAGTCCAGTTTAAGGTTAAAATGACATATCGGTATCATTTTGGTTCAAGAAGCAAGTCCAACACAATCGACTATATAAATAGTTATTATTGCATGTGGTTCTGGCGGAAAAGCAGAAGTAGAAAGAAGCATGTCCAAGTAGTACTGGAAAATTCCAAGGCAAAAAGAAGCAAGTCCATGCGAATGTGATGCATACGCATGGACTTGCTTCTTTTTGCCTTGGAATTGTACGCGTAAATTCAGACAATTTCCAGGCCTGAGTTGTTTTTCGCATTTTTCTCAGAAACTAAAATCTGTGACTTGCTTCCTTTTGCCAAAGTAGGGCAGTATAAAGATTGACCCTCTCTCTCTGTTGGCCATTATAATGGAAGAAACTTTTTTAGGGAAAAGCAAAGTGTCGTTTTATTAATCGCCTATCGTGTCCGATCCTTATATAGAGCTGGTAGACCTCATTTCAAAGGTGTCTAAGGCGATCGCTCTAAGCGTGTTACAAATTAATCATAAAACTAACACGCATCTACTTAGATGGTTGCGCTTAATAAATGCCCTGATTTTAGCAGAGATGTCTTCGTTAGCGCTGACCCCTATGATCCAGCAGGCCGTGAAGACGGACAGGACCACGGAGAACCACTTGGCTGCCCGGATCTCTCTCTTCCAGCTGGAGAGACGGAGTTTCTGGCAGAGACGGTGACGGAGTTGGAATCGGATGAGGTGGATGAGTTGGGGATCTTTTTACGGGGTTCTGTTGACGGAGGATCTTGCTGTGTTTCTTTGAGTCCTATTGGTTGTCTCTTTCTGTTTGGCTGGAATGAACAAAGCATTCCGTTGGTATTACTGTCTGTAATGTGTTTGTCTGACTGTATGGTTGTCTATCTCTCTGTATGTCTTAGTATTTGCACCCTCCTTGCTCCAAGGAAAACGCCCAACCCACTTGTTTTATCACATGTTTTGCGACATCATAAGGCCGCAAGGGCTGTGTCGTTTTGACCCAAACCCATGGTTATAATTTCTGGTAGAATAGCTAACGATTAAGTGGGTAGGCCTAGTTTCTGTTTAACGACGCTGTTGTACAACGGAGATGAATAGCGTTGCCCTCCTCTTTTATCCAGAGTTGGAATTGGCACCACTCGGTCGCAGGCAGTGACGGAGTTTGAACACTGACTGTTCCTGAACTTCTAATTAGACGTTCATGATTTGGTTTACGAAAGTTTTGCGAAATCTTGCAGCAAAGACATTATTAATGTCTCACGATAGCCAGTGTTAATCTGCCTAATCAGCGCGAATACCAAAATTATATAATAGCATGAAACCTGCTATAAAACGTGTCTAATTATGACTTTATTACACTAGCACTGGCCTGCGTGTAGCGACATCTTGTGGCATAAGATCAGTTGATATCGAATGATATTTTTCTGAGCTGTTCTCGCCTTTCATTTATGTCTAAGAAAGCTGCTTATAGCATCAGTGTGTATTTATTTATTTCAAGAAGCCTTCCTGAGAATGAAGATGGTCGTTGCTGAGCAAGACTCTAGAAAGTTTATTTCAAAATTGTTGTCAAATTTCTACAAGGTCTTTTGGTTGGCTATAAGATATTTGTGGGTGCGAGGGAGCAACTTTTTTCCTGCTCGTATTGTGATTACAATTTCGATAATTTATTATCTCTACCGTTACAGTGCCCGTAATAAGTATGTATGTATGTATGTATGTATGCATGTATGAGCACTTGTTATAGCGCCCTTCAAGATTTCTACTCAGAAGCGCTCCCGACTACAGCGCGGACACTGAATCGGAGTTTCACGCCGAAGCGCATGAGCAATTGCGAGTGAAGGACTTGCCCAGGATCCCTACACTGCAGCTTGAGGTGGATTCGAACCCGCAACCCTCCGGCTGCACGTCACCGAACATAGCCTACCCCTACACCACCGCGCCCCAACGGGACAATCTACGGACTCAATTTCTGTTGATTATTGTAGAGGAACCACTCATCTGAGCTGTGGTGTCTCATCTCTAATTTTCATTATTATTCTTCTACAGCTTTCGATTCTGACAATTCTCAATTTAATAAGCAGACTCCAATTACCAATTATCCATCGCTTAAATCGCTTTTATATATAGCAATCATAGCCTTTTATAAAGGTGTTTAAAAAGCTACTTTATATTTCGAACAATAGTGTCCAGCGTTTAATGACATCTTTTGGGTGGAAGGATTTTTACATGTACATCTTGACATTTTAAGAAGAATCAGTTGGAATTTATATAGCGCCCCTTTACGCTCTCTAGTCTGAGCTTTATCTAGGCTTAAGTTTATGTTTCTTTCAAACAAACTTACGAATTCCTCTTATTATGAGCTTAATTTAATTTTGAGTGATTTATTCAGAATATGCTTCTGTACAATACTTTAGAAATGAAATTGCGGTTGTCCTAGTCCGGTAGAGAGAAGCCATGAGCCCGGACGGAGTACATGTCCACAAGAGGGACGAGGTGGTGGGAAGAGCCGTTGGAGTACATGGTGTTCGTCGTCAAACCGATAGAGTGCAAGCCAAACCGATAGAGTACAGGCCAAACCGATAGAGTACAAGCCAAACCGATAGAGTACAGGCCAAACCGATAGAGTACAGGCCCAACCGATAGAGTACAGGCCAAACCGGTAGAGTACAGGCCAAACCGATAGAGTACAGGCCAAACCGATAGAGTACAGGCCAAACCGATAGAGTACAGGGCCAAACCGATAGAGTACAAGGCCAAACCGATAGAGTACAGGCCAAACCGATAGAGTACAGGCCAAACCGATAGAGTACAGGCCAAACCGATAGAGTACAGGGCCAAACCGATAGAGTACAGGCCAAACCGATAGAGTACAGGGCCAAACCGATAGAGTACAAACCGATAGAGTACAGGCCAAACCGATAGAGTACAAGGCCAAACCGATAGAGTACAGGCCAAACCGATGAGTACAGGGCCAAACCGATAGAGTACAGGGCCAAACCGATAGAGTACAGGCCCAAACCGATAGAGTACACCGATAGAGTACAGGCCAAACCGATAGAGTACAGGCCAAACCGATAGAGTACAGGCCAAACCGATAGAGTACAGGGCCAAACCGATAGAGTACAGGCCAAACCGATAGAGTACAGGGCCAAACCGATAGAGTACAGGCCAAACCGATAGAGTACAAGGCCAAACCGATAGAGTACAGGCCAAACCGATAGAGTACAGGCCAAACCGATAGAGTACAGGCCAAACCGATAGAGTACAGGCCAAACCGATAGAGTACACCAAACCGATAGAGTACAGGCCAAACCGATAGAGTACACGCCAAACCGATAGAGTACAAGCCAAACCGATAGAGTACAGGCCAAACCGATAGAGTACAAGCCAAACCGATAGAGTACAGGCCAAACCGATAGAGTACAGGCCAAACCGATAGAGTACAGGCCAAACCGATAGAGTACAGGCCAAACCGATAGAGTACAGGCCCAACCGGTAGAGTACATAGAGTACAGGGCCAAACCGATAGAGTACAGGCCAAACCGATAGAGTACAGGCCAAACCGATAGAGTACAGGCCAAACCGATAGAGTACAGGCCAAACCGATAGAGTACAGGCCCAAACCGATAGAGTACAAACCGATAGAGTACAGGCCAAACCGATAGAGTACAGGCCAAACCGATAGAGTACAGGCCAAACCGATAGAGTACAGGCCAAACCGATAGAGTACAGGCCAAACCGATAGAGTACAGGCCCAAACCGATAGAGTACAGGGCCAAACCGATAGATTACAGGGCCAAACCGATAGAGTACAGGCCAAACCGATAGAGTACAGGCCCATAAACCGATAGAGTACAGGCCAAACCGATAGAGTACTGTCCAAACCGATAGAGTACAGTACAGGCCAAACCGATAGAGTACAGCATTTGGCTTCAGTGATTAGTATCTGAAACTGGTAGCATGGTAGCATTGACTCACAACTTATTAACTTTCGCTTTAGACAGCCATATTGGAACGAGTCGTCATTTTAATTCAAGATTTCTTACTCATTACATTCAATAATGTTGTCTATTGTCCTTGTCTATCAGATAAATTAAACATGACCAAAATTGGTTAAACATTTCCCTAGATTTGACGAAAATAAATTGGGGTAATTTTTTACCCCCCGGTTACCGAAAACTGTAACCAAAAAACGGTTACCGTATAAGGGTTAAAATGAACTACACGTTTAGGAATTGTTTATTTCCGATCGATGGAAGATAACGACTATAATCTTTATATAATGCTGCGTAAGCCAATTTAAAAGGTGTCTAAGAGATAAAAAATTTATTAACAATATTCAGCATTTAGCGACATCTTGCGAATGACTGGACCGTTGACATCAACCTTACCTTGACCACCTATAGTCAGTTGTACTATTTAAACAAACTAACCGCTGGTTCGGACTTGCTCAGGGTTCATACATGGGGAAAATGTCGGGTTAGCATCGAACCCGTATGTAGACCTATAATCTCCGTTGTAGAAGCGTAGCGCTCTAACCATTTGGCCACCGTACCCAAATTTAAACGATTAGAAACTGAGCGCTAAGAACACTTTTTTCTGTCTTGAATTAGCATGGGATGTTAAGTGTTTGGGTGTGCGTAACTCTTTCGGAAATATTATAGGCCTATAGTAAACCGGATAGTGTTATTAAGATGTCACAACTCGTTTTTCGGTAAAGCATGAATTGAATTGATAGTGAAACGCGTATGGAGACCCAGATTCAAAGGGAAACTACATCACCGAAATTGAGGCACTGCTTAGGTCTAACGGGGAGGGCAACAATCTAGTAGTTAGCGTACTGGACTGTCAACCGGGATATATATAGGGATTCAAATTCCCATGCACCAGGGCAGAAATCTGGTCGGAGATTTCGGTTCCGCCTGCGCTCCCTAACCAATGAGTACACTGACCGTACACTGGTGGAAAGATGAGGCGGCGAGGAAGAGGACTGGCCACACGCCCTCATATGCTGAGGCTAAGAAAATAAAGTTGCTAGCACTTCAATACCATGGTTGCTTCAGGGCTTAAGGGGCTGCTCTCGTTATTATATTCCGTGACAACGAAATTATGCGCTTTCTGACAAAGACATTCCCCACTCCTGGTGGACAATTATTATTTAGTTCAAATAAGGTCCAAAAGAGCATCTGAAAGGATTATTTCTTTTTTAGCACATTATTCACCTGTTTAAAATCTCATTTTACTACAGGAGAAACTTTTTGCAATGTTAGTTAGTGATCGTACGCGTTGTTTGTTTTGATTGGATCCGATATTTGCACTTAAGCCTATTGAAATGAATGAACGTGTTTTTGACCACATAATTACGCTGTATAGTCTAGAATGAAAACGATTAAAGGGTGTCTTAGCGGAGCAGTGTATTGGATGGTTTAGAATGCAGTGTTTAGCGACTTCTCACGAGTATACCAGGGTCACTGCCGTCGACTTTCTGTAAGTTTTAATTGTTGTTTTTTTTGTGGCGATCGATTTAATTAATTACTATTTAACGACGCTGTGTCATTACGAAGGTGATTATCATCGTGACAGCGCTCGTGAATAAGCTGGTGCCCTGCGCTTGTCTTTCAAGTGGCTCTTTAGAAGTTTGGAGCTTACCATTACGATTGCGACAGTTGCAAATAATATAATTTTATATTCAATTCAGTTTCACTACAGATATGATAAAAATCAACGGCTCTGGTAGACAGAAAACGGACGTTGAACAATCAACATTTCATCAATTAGACACCTTTTACAACGTTACCATTCCAAGATATATAGATAATTGTCCTTCGGAGGACTAAAATTGAGCTGTATTATGCCAAAAACTAATCTTTGTCGGCGGCAACGGCCTATATGTTGTCATAAGCTGCCGTTAAACTGTGGATCCAATCCGGAGGACTGCGTGCTTAATCCGTGTCGCTTTATATTATACAAGCATTCAACACCTCAAATAAAAGTGACTAACGAGTCCTCATTAGTCGCTGTTGCTCTTGTTTATCGAAGTTTAGGGAGCACTCGTGACCAGTACACAAGACATAAACCGTTTGTCTCTGACAGCATAATATATACAATAGTTTTTCCACTGTTAGCTACTGTTTTAGTATAGTCCTTTCTTAGACCTGCTTTTGGGAATTGCTGCGAGCTGGTTACCCAACCCTAGTTCCTGCCATGCAGAATGAAGGATAGAGGATTTCCTTGTGCTCAAGACCAGCTTAATTAAGTTTATTCTTCATCCCTCGTTCGGCTACCTGTATATTAATCGCCTACCCAGTCCCATCCTTATATAAGATGGGACAACATGGTTTCAAAGGTGTTTAAGAGAGAGCTCTTATTAATCGCCTATCTTGTCCGATCATTATATAGTATCGGTTGACATCGTTTTAAAGGTGTCTAAAGTGAGCGCTCTGACCAATCAACAACCGTGACACATGTTGATCATAAAACATTCGCGGATCCACTTAGATGGTGGCGCTTAATAAATGCCCTGATTTTAATAGAGGTCCTCGTTAACGCTGACCCCTATCCGTCGTACATAGGGAGTCAGTGAGTGCTCCTCCTCCCGGAATGATACTCCTCAACCGTAGCATGCGTCGGAATGCGGCCGAGAACTTGGAGTTGGAATATGCGTAGAGGATTGGGTTGACGGCGGAGTTCAGATGGCTGAGGATGACCGCCGACGTAACGCATGGTAGACATGTGGGACCTCCGAACACCGTCACGCAGTTCTGGATGTGGATGGGCAGCCAGCAGGCCGTGAAGACGGACAGGACCACGGCGAACCACTTGGCTGCCCGGATCTCCCTCTTCCAGCTGGAAACGGATTTTCGGGCGGCAGTGGCGGAGTTGGAATCGGATGAGGTGGATGAGTTGGGGATCTTTTTAGCGGGGTTCTGTTGACGAAGAATGTTGCTGTGTTTCTCCTTAGTACCATTGGATGTCTCTTTCTGTTTGGCTGGAAAGAACAACACATTCAGTTGCTATAACTACGTGTCTGTCTGTCTGTCTGTCTGTATTCCTATCTGTCTGCCTGCATGGCCTGTCTGTGTATTTGTATTGCTGTTCATCTTTTCATAAACGGCGACATCTGGCCGAACCTATAGGGACAAAACCAATTAAACGAACAGCCGCCCGAATGACGCCTTCCAAAGGAAGCAAACGGACTTGTGGAAGTCCACGATTGTACAAGCAGTAGTCCAATCGATCAAGAATAAATGCGTTATCCCTCTAAGGGATATGGGACATATATGTCCCATGTCAGAAAAAATTGCCTGGATTTATTAGATTGAACAAATTGGTTTGTTTAACGATTTTATTTATTTGTTCAGTATTTGATCAATCTAACTGTGACCTTTAAATGAGTTCCCACACATTCTATGGGCCAGATTTTTTTATTTTAAAATTATTAATTTTATAAAATAAAATACAAACTTTGTCATTTTTTATTTTTTCTCACAGTGGAATAATACATTACAAAACTTTTAAATAATGTACATCGACTCTTCACAAAACAGGATATTCACTGACAAGAACCATTCCTATCACAGCCTTGCAGATTTTGAAGAAAATCTTCATGGGACATATATGTCCCATTGTCCCTTAAGCAATGTCATAAAATGCATGTACAAAATGCCTGTACATGAAAGGGCATTGTAAAAACGTACATATTTGCATTTATGCATACTTGCATACATACATAAAAACATATTATACATACATATGTACATGCATACGCACATACATATATATACATACATACATATATACATACATACATACATACATACATACACATATGCATGCATAGAGACATACATAACAATTCACACTTACTGTACACAGATATATACACGTATTCCTACATACACAGATACATACATATGTACTTACATATAATATGCATCCACATGTACATATATACATGCATACATATATGCATACATAGAAACATATGTACATGCATACATAGATATATACATATACACATTCATACGTACATACATATATACATAAAGACATACATACGTACATACATACACAAATACATGTATGCATGCATACGTACATCCATCCATTCATACATACATACATACATACATACATACATACAATGTCATACATACATACATACATACATACATACGTACATACATACAAATATGCCGAAGGCCTGCAAGCATACAAGAGGAGACATTCAGTCCCTCCAAACAACGGACAAGCAGATGAACTTTTTCATGTGGATGGACACAAAGGCTGTCCATCTCGTATCCAATTGAGAACCATCCATAGGTACAGAACCTATAGATAGACGTCAGAAGGTTCCACTGTGAAGGTTGTTATCAACGTTCCATCGTGGGTGAAAGAATACAACAATTAATTATGTGGGAGGAGTTGATCTGGAAGACCAGCTCAACTCGTATTATGTAACATAGAATTTGATGCCGATATATTATCTGAGAGTGATGTTTGATAGCCTGGATAAAGCAGTTGTGAATGCCTACTTGAATTACAAGTCTCACAACAGACACCAAAGTAACACATTTAGAGTTCAGACAGCAGGTGGTTCGTGGTCTCATAGGCACTTATACTTCCAGGAGGAATGCTTTTCCGACTGGAGCTATCAAAGAAAGGAGTCTCCAGTGTTGATACATGATCATTTGCCTCACATCATGCCTGACAGGAAGAGATGCAAGCTTAGTCACAAGATGGGCAAAGATAACCGGTCAAGATTTCAGTGTGCCACCTGTAGTGTTGCTCTGTGTTTGCAAAGTGACCGTAACTGTTTCACCAAGTTCCACACTAACTATCTATCTATCATATCTGTTCAATTAAATTCGTTGCTACATGGTACATGATCATATTCTGACATTTAATCAACAAAATCCAACATAGCACAAAAATGTACTTTTACTGCCTAACGGACAATGGGACATATCTGTCCCATAAAATAAAAGTGACCATAATGTAAATGTGTACTACTAAGCATAAAATAAACTACATTATGTTGACAGGAGAACCCTAGACAATGTATTTGTGTTAGTTTTGAAAATTTTGCAGACCAAAAAAAATCTTGTCCCTTAGAGGGTTAAATCTGTGATCTTATCATTATTAATAATATAATAGAACAGAAATCTCTGAAGGCGCCGTGTTGCGCTATTTTTCGTTGATTAGTTTGTAAACTGGTCTCATTCATCGTCTGTATTACTGCTAATATCAAGAGGAGGTTTTTTGTCGTGGGTTGAGGTTGAACTATTGTAGAAGTATGGCAAAGATTTTGATCAGTAGTTCTTCCGTTTTTAATTTTCAGAATTTCATCGAAGTACCTTTTTGTCTCGCTCATTTTCTCATATAATTGCAGAATTTAATTTAAGGCTCTCATTCTCGGCCATCTGGTGAGAACAGCGAGCTTTTCTATTACGTCGCCTGCTAAGGACCGATTGCACAATCCAAACCCAGTTGGGAAGGGCTTAATTTTTCCATGGAGGGTCGGACTTAGATCCGCATCTCATAACTATTCGTAAAATATATCTTAGTCGACGCAGCGCTCGTTAATAAGCTGGTGCCCTGCTCTTAGCGTGTAAGTGATTAGTCGATGTTTAAGAACGCTGTGTCAAAACAAAGACGATTAGCTGCGTCCTCCTTTTTACAGGTAATATTTACATAATTATTAACAATGTTTAGATATTTATATACTATTTATAAGTATTTTTCATCTCTGATCTTTATAGTTCTACGGTTATGCTGTCAATGGCCGTGTTATTATTATTCCGGAAGCTATTAAGCACCACTACCCAGATGTATATGTACCTGTAATTGTAAAAGAGTAAGTATCAGTCGATGGCGCTGAGTAATCATGTGCGCAGGACTCGCTTTAGGGTCCTATACAGTCGAACTGTAACAAGTAGGATCGAACCCTGTGTTTCAAGGCAAACGCTCAACCCACTTGTAGTATTCGGTGTTTTACGACATCTTAATAAGGCCGTCAGGATTGTGTTCGTTTTGATCATAGCCACTTGTAACAATTTGTGACGAATAACTTATATAGCTAACGATTAGGTGGGCAGGGTAAGTTTCTGTGTAACTACGCCTACAACGGATATAATTGGCGTTACCCTCCTCCTTTATCCGGGCTTGGACCTGGCACCACCCGATCGCACGAAGTGGTGGAGTTCGAACACTGATTAGTTTGCAAAAGTTTAACGAAATCTTACAACAGAGCCTACTTTACAATTCTATCTTCCTAATCAGACGAATTACAAAACCTATATAATAGCCTGACTTCTGCTATAAAAGGTGTCTAATTTTGAGCGTATTACTGTTGTGCAATACTGTCCTACGTTTAGCGACATCTTGTGACATCAAAGACCGGTGACGTCGCCTGAAATTTTCCTAACTGTTCTCACCGTTCGCATGTCTAAAAAGTTGCTTATAACAGCAATGCGCACGTATTTCTTTAACGTCGCCTCTTTGACAAGGACGGTGGGCGTTGCTGAGTAAGAATATGTAATCTTAATCTAATAATATTCGTAGAAAGTTTATTTAAAGGTTGTTGTCTTCTGCTGCTTTGTTTATAAAGATGATCAGCGTCGACCTCCTCCTTTACCTGGATTTGGGCGATCGCACGAATTGGAAGAGTTGGAACATTGATTGGTTAACAGCAGTTTAACGAATCTTGCAACAAAGACCACTGACATCGCTAGAGATAGTACTCATAAATGATCTGCCTAATCAACGCCACTGACATACATATATAGTAACATGAAGCCAACTATTAAAGGTCTATAATTTTGAGCGTATTACACTATGCTGTCCTGCGTTTAGCGACATCTTGTGGCATCAAAATCCGTTGACGTCGACTCAAATTTTTATGAATTTTTCTCGCCGTTCAAATGTCTAAGGAAGCTGCTTAGAGCATCAATGTGTATGCATTTACTTAACGACGCCTTCGTGACAAGAAAGATGGGCGATGCTGATAACGAATCTAGAATCTCAAAGTAACAATAATTATTGGTAGACAGCGTTGAATTCGTAATGAAAGTCGAAAAGCAGAAGTCAACGTACCTGCTCTGTCACTGTCTCTGTCTCTGTCTCTGTATCTGTATCTGTCTCTGTCTCTGTCTCTGTCTCTCTCTGTCTCTCTCTGTCTCTCTCTCTGTCTCTCTATGTCTGTGTGTGTGTGTCTCTCTCTCTCTCTCTCTCTCTCTCTCTCTCTCTCTCTCTCTCTCTCTCTCTCTCTCTCTCTCTCTCTCTCTCTCTCTCAGGACCCTTTGAATGGTGGCGCTTAATAAATGCCCTGATTTTAGGAGAGAGGTCGTCGTTAACGTTGAACCCTATGATCCGTCGTACATAAGGAGTCAGTGAGTGCTCCTCCTCCTCCTCCTCCACCTCCTCCTCCTCCTCCTCTTCTTCCTCCCTCTCCTCCTCCTCTCTCCTCCTCCTCCTCCTCCTCCTCCTCCTCCTCCTGGAATGGCACTCCTCAACCGTAGCATGCGTCGGAATGCGGCCTAGAGTTACTTGGAGAACTTGGAATAGGAATAGGCGTAGAGGAGGATTGGGTTGAGGACGGCGGATGATGAGTTCAGGTGGCTGAGGATGACCGAGGCCGAGATAACGACGACGCATGGTAGACATGATGTGGGACCTCCTCCTCCTCCGAACACCGTCACCATGCAGTGTGTCTGGATGTGGATGGGCAGCCAGCAGTAGGCCGTGAAGACGGAGAGGACCACGGAGATCCACTTGGCTGCCCCCGGATCTCCCTCTTCCAGATGGAGAGACGGATTTTCGGGCGGAATCGGTGAAGGAGTTGGAATCGGATGAGGTGGATGAGTTGGGGATCTTGACGGGGTTCTTTTGACCGAGGATCTTACTGTTTGTCTTCTGAATCGCATTGGTTGTCTCTTTCTGGTTGGCTGCAAAGAATAACGCATTAACGGTCTGCCTGTCTGCCTGTAGTGTGTCGGTCTGCCTGTCTCACTGTGTGTCTGCACCCTCCTTGTTCCTAGGAAAACGCTCAACCCACTTGTTTTTCTACTGTTTTACGACATCATAAAGCCGCCAGGGCTGTGATCGGTTTGACCCTAGCCCCTTGTAACAATTTGTGATGAACAGCTAGAAATTAAGTGTGTAGGCCTAGTTTCTGTTTTACGACGCTGTTGCCCTCCTCCTTTATCCAGACTTGGAACTGGCACCACTTGATCGCAGGCATTGACGGAGTTCGAACGCTGATTGGTCATGAACTTCTATGTAATATTACATGATGTAATGTATATTATAGAAGTTCATGAATTGGTTTACATACGTTTAGCGAAATCTTACAAGAAAGGCCATTGAAGTCATTTCCAATCACCTTTCTATCTGCCTAATCAGCTCGCCTTACAGAATATATAGTAGAATGAATCCTGCTATAAAAGGTGTATAATTTAGAGCATATTACATTTGTACTGTGCTGCGTTTAGCGACATCTTGTGACGTCAAAGGCCGTTGACGTCGACTGAACTTTTCTGTATGAATTCTGAATGAATGAATCACCGTTCTTACGTCTAAGAAAGCTGTTTTATATGTAGCACTAAAGAGAGTATATTTCTCCATTGACGCCTTCGCGGCAATTGCGAAGGGCGTTGCTTATCAAGAATCCAGAATCTTAAACTAATAGTAATATTGGTAAAAGGCATTAATTTATACAGGGTCCATACAATGTTCGTTTCAAGGTTTCTTTCAGGCTTCTAGAAGATCTTTTGGGTGGCTTTAGGTTATTTTCGGATACGCGTTAGGAACTTTTTTCTCCAGGTATCTTAGTCGTAATTTCGAAATCTGCACAGTACTAAGCAACGTCGGCAGCGATTGACTGGTATTGTAGCGACTCCAGGCGTCTTATTAGAGGTGTCTATAGTGGGGCAATTCAACGCTTCACAAAAGCCATCCGAAATACCAGTGGTATAGAAATTCTGTGAAGCACCAAGTCACTTTTTATTCTGTTCTTCGTATACTGTAGCAGTGACGCAGGGTTTAGCGACCTCTTAGTAGGCCTTCACGAATAACGGAAATTGTTGTGGAATCCTAATAAGCCTATCTATTACTTTACGACATCTTACGACTGCCAGCGCCGTTGAAGTCGATCTTACCTTACCAGCAATTGAATGAGTTCTATTTTTATCATTATTATTCTAAAGTTGAATATCATCTTATGACCGTTGACGACAATTCGTAAATGAAGCTTCAACGCATGCAAGTGGTATTGTTTGTGATGGATGGATCCAGAGTTTAACGGCAGCTTATGACAACATAGGCCGTTTCCGCCGACAAAGATTATTTTTTGGCATATTACAATCAAATTTCTGCAGCAAATGACTGTTATTTTACAGGAACCACACTTATTAGAGGTGTCCATTGAAGTGGCGCTATATAAATGTCGACTGATTATTTGATTGAATCATTGAAAGTGTTTTGTTGCTTTCAACTGATGCAAAATGCTTTTCTAATTGCTATTTCAATATGTCACCTTTGAAGAAGCGAAAATCAATTAAAGTAGGCCTAACTCTGATTAAATGAGCTCAAATTTAATAATTCATATAAAATATTTTTAAAGGCGTCAACGGCCATTGTAGTCATAAGATATCGTTACACTTTGGAATAATAATAACGAAGAATGTCACTGTTGTTCAATCTGAATTCGAATTGTGAGGTCTGTGCCGCAAGATGTCGCTAAACGTTCAATACAACTAAATTGTTATGCTCTGATTAGACACCTTTAAGTCCAGTTTTCCGACGCTATATGTACTTCGTTTTTCTTTAAATATAATTGCTTTGTTGGAAGCATCTGACGTAATCAATACACGGTCATTGACGTCGATAGAAATTATTCTGAACAGTTCTCGCCGTTTGTATACAGCAGAATACATGATCTAATCATTAAACACGTTGGATTGGATCCACAGTTTAACGGCAGCTAATGACAACATAGGCTGTTGCCGCATTTCTATAGCGCCACTAAAGGATGACCAAGCATCAATCGATGCTGCTGAGCAATTGTTTGTAACGGACTTGCAACAAAAAAACCGTCTCAGAGGAGGGGCTCGAACCCGTACTCTCCAAGTTACAGCTTGCAAACCCAAGTTACAGCTTTAACAAATCAGTTACCATAATCACATTTTACGATTGCTGTTGTATAATAGAAAATTTACTAACCTTCTTTATTATTCGCTTATTGCGTTTCATCCTTATAAAGCATCGCTTGATATCATTTTAAAAGTGTTTAAGGGAGAGAGAACGTCTAAATCGCCTATTATGTTAAATCCTTATATAGAAACAGTTTCCTCCGTTTAAAGGTGTCTAAGACGATCGGTCTAACCAATAGACTACCGTTTCACGTGTTATTCATGAAACTATTCGTATACCGTGGCGCTTAATAAATGCCCTGATTTTATTAGAGGTGGTCTTCGTTAACGCTGAACCCTATGATCCGTCGTAGATAATGAGTCAGTGAGTGCTCCTCCTCCTCCTCCTTCTCCTCCTCCTCCTTCTCCTCCTCCTCCTCCTCCTCCTCCTCCTTTTCTCCTCCTCCACCTCCTCCTCCTCCTCCTCCTCCTCCTCCTCCTCCCTCCTGCTCCTCCTCCTCTTTGAATGGCACTCCTCAACCGTAGAATGCGTCGGAATGCGAGAGAGACTTACTTGGAGAACTTGGAATAGGAATAGGCGTAGAGGAGGATTGGGTTGAGGACGGCGGAGGAGGAGTTCAGGTGGCTGAGGATGACCGAGGCCGAGGTAACGACGACGCATGGTAGACATGATGTGGGACCTCCTCCTCCTCCGAACACCGTCACCATGCAGTGTGTCTGGATGTGGATGGGCAGCCAGCAGTAGGCCGTGAAGACGGACAGGACCACGGAGAACCACTTGGCTGCCCGGATCTCACTCTTCCAGCTGGAGAGACGGATTTTCGGGCGGAGGCGGTGGCGGAGTTGGAATCGGATGAGGTGGATGAGTTTGGGATCTTAACGGGGTTCTGTTGACGGAGCATCTTGCTGTGTTTCTCTTGAGTCCCATTGGTTGTCTCTTTCTGTCTGGCTGGAAAGAACAAACAACAAAGCATTCCGTTGCTGTAACTGTTGTGTCTGTCTGGCTATATTCCTGCCTGTCTGTGCATTTGTCTTGCTGTTTACATAGGCCTACCTGGCTATCTGTCTACCTGTCTTCGTGTGTGTGTCTGTCTGTCTTTCTGTCTGTCTGTGTGTCTGTCACCCATCTAACTATTTTCTTACAATAATTAATATTTTACGCCTTAATTTCACTCCGGAGAGAGATTGCTAATTAATATTATCGTTACAAGTATTTATTCTATTACCCAGTGGCCACGTTATTATTATTTCTGAGGCTATTAAGCACCATTACCAAAATGTAATTGTAAATAACTAAGCATCAGTCGATGGCGATGAGTAAATATGTGCGAAAACTTTCTCCAGGTCCTTGCACACTTGAACTGTAACATGGTGGATCGAACCCTCACATTCCATGTTCCAGGGGAAACGCTCAACCCACTTGTATTATCCAGTGTTTTGCGGCAACATAAGGCCACCAGGATTGCGTTCGTTTTGATCATAACCCCTTGTAACAATTTGTGGTGAATAGCTAACAATTGGTTGGATAGGCCCAGTTTTGTTTCACGATGCTGTTGTACAACGGAGATGATTATTTGCGTCGCCCTCCTGCTTTATCCAGACTTGGACCTGGCACCACCCGATCGCAGGTGTTGGCGGATTACGAACATTGATTTTTTCCTTAAAAGTTTGACGAAAGCTTACACAGCAACGACCGTTGAAATTGATAAGGCAAACATGCCAAATTAATCTACCTAATCATGGATCCACAGTTTAACGGCAGCTTATGACAACATAGGCCGTAGCCGCCGACAAAGATTAATTTTGGCATATTACAGCTCTAATCTACGCGACCGACAAACTTATATAGTAGCATCAAGCCGACTATTAAAGGTGTTTAATTTGAGCGTGTTAATATAGTAATATTTAACCTCGATCGACTTTTGTGGATAAAAGACCGTTGATGTCGACTGAAATTTTTCTGAAAGGTTCTCACCGTTCTTATGTCTAAGAAAGCTGCTTATAACAGCAATGCGTATGTATTTATTTAACGGCGCCTTCGTTACAAGAAAGATGGGCGTTTCTGGGCAGGATTTTACAATCTTAGGCTAATGGTATAATTCATAGAAAGTATTATTTCAAGGTTGTTGTCAACTTTCTACAAAGTCTTTTAAATGGCTGTAAATAACTTTGCATCTGTACAGCTAATTGAAGTAATAGATTATTTAGAAAAATAGTGTCTTGAAATCATTTAATAGAAATTAGATGACACTGTTAGCTGGATTTTCATTATTCTGGTCTCGTCTTTAGTTGCCTCAACAGTTTGCCTGATTGATATGTTTTATTGATTGTCACTGTGGTTTAAAATGCTCGAAATTGATCTTCACTATTCCAGTAGCAGTGATGCAGCTTATCGACCTCTTACGCCTGCTTGTAGGCCAAAACAAAGAACACAAATTGTAGTAGTAGCCTAGAAGTTTACATTGTTTAACGACATCTTACGGCGGCCAACTTATATTGCAATTGAATGATTACTATTTATTATTATTACTCCGATGCCTAATGTCTTCTTATGACATCAAAAGCCGTTGACGACAATAATCATAAACGTATCAGCTGCAAAACATATAATGTATACGAATTTATTGTTGTTCTATCTTATATCAAGATAAGACATTACATTAAAGGTGTCTAAGCAGTCTATGCAATACTTTGCAGTGTAAACAACATTTATCTGTTTCAACATGTTACTTACTTCAATTCCAAGTGTGTCCACAGTTTAACGGCAGCTTATGACAACATAGTCTAGTAGCCTATGTTGTCATAAGCTGCATAAGGCTACTGGGATACGCGGATATGGAGAATAAGTATTAATCTTTAAATACTGCTGTTCGAAATATAAAGTTCAATTGCACACCTTTAATAGGAGACTACAATAGGATAATATATATTTGAGTAGATGCGATTGAGGGCGTTCTTAATTAGAGCTGTAATATGCCAAAACTAATCTTTGTCGGCGGAAACGGCCTACGTTGTCATAAGCTGCCGTTAAACTTACTGTGGATCCATCCATTGAGGGCGCTTCGGTAGATCGTCCTTGCATATTCAGCTGAATTGACAGGTTAAGAGGAATTATGAAAATAATTAGAGATGGGATAATAAAAAAATAGTAAATGAAAATGATAACTATGTAAATAATTATTTGATGTAAAGTTTACCTGTTACGTTACGCTGTTACCCACTTTGGTAGAGCCAGAACGTATTGAAGTTGTCGATGCGCTGATTGTGCTAGGATCTTTTGCTTTGTATATTCCTGCGCGTATTGTAACTGTAGTCTTAGAATAAATAGTCACTATATAAGTAGATGTGGACCATGTATTCCATGCCGAGCTACCGGCAGTTTCAGCTTTGATAAACATGGTGGGCCAGCATAAATGCACCGACTTTGCATGCATATAACTCAGCCAAATTTTGTACATTATTTATACTTAATGCGTCAAATTAAAGACATTTCATTCTAGTATTAAAATTCAAACACATTTGTTATTGTAGCTTTAGCCTACATGATGTAGATCGTAACATAACAACAGTCATCGTTTTTGCAGTAACTAGCTAATAAAACACATTCATGCCAATTTTAACAGTAACTCCACACACAAAAATTAAACGATATAGCCACAAATTTGTACTGCATTTTTAATTAGGAGATAGTCTGTTGCAGTCTTTTCTAATCAAATGAATATTCAATATGTCTACCACGTGCTGAAACAACAGCAGCTATTCGACTAGACCACTGGTCAATCGCACCGTCAATGAACTGCTGACTGATATCTGACCAGCAGTTAACGGTGACCTCTTTGAGATGTTGAATGTTACGGATCTTCTGTCGATAGACGAGTTGCTGCAAATATCCCTAGATCAAATAATCTACCGGATTAAGATCGGGACTATTGGGGGGCCAATTGTCGGGCTTGATGAACTCCGGAACGTTTTCAGTCAAATAGGCGACAGTGTGACGTGATCGGTGCTTCGTGCGCACCGATTCGCGTGGTTTACGACACGAAGTTCCTGTTTCATCAATTTTCCGTATCAGACGATTCAACTTATTTCTATTCCATCCTCTGTTAGGAAACTCTTTAATCATTTGAAACGAATTAAATCTCTTATCAGTTCTCAAAATTCGGATCAAAACTCTATCATCGTCTGTCAACGGCGCCATATTGCGTCACTACTGACAACAAAATAGCTAGGGCTGTTCCAAACATTTCCGAAAAATTAAAACTAGTACCAGTTCGAGTTTTTCAAAGCTAATACTAGACTGAAATATCTTTAATGTGACGCATTAAGTATAAATAACTTACAAAAATTGGCTGAGTTATATGCAGAGGCGTAGCTAGGATATTTGGCGCCCGGGGACAGACTATGAAATTGGCCCCCTCCTCCGCCCCTCCTCGTCCCTCCCTATTTAATTTATTTCACATTTTCCAAATACACGGAATGGCAATTTAAATTTTGTGTTTTGAAAGTCAATAAATTCAAATTATATATGAATTTATTTATCAAACAAATATCATAAAACATAATTATCTGTTGTCTATCAAATAAAAAATATTTAAACACTATAGGTTGTTGATTTGTACTATGTTAGTCTACGTATCGCCAAACTAGCAAACTTGTTTTTTATGAAATAGTGATTAAGTATTTGCATTCAAACAAAATTATTCAGCAGCAGAATAATATTGAAATCCAAGATAGCTGAACTGCTGAGTTCTGACTGATACTGTCAGTCTGCCTCTTATTGAAAGTTAGCTTGTAATTTTAACCTCTTGGCCCAATAAATTTACAAATCACTGGGATGCAGCAGCCCGATCCAGCGGTCGCCCTGTGTCCATGATGCCTATAGTCTACCGAAATATTCACACATATCTGACTACATGCGACATGAGCTCCACTGGCTTCCAGTTGCTGATCGTGTGCAATTCAAAATTGCTACGCTGGTTTGGAAGGCTACGACTGGTACTGCTCCGAACTACATTGCTGAACTGTGCCTTCCAGTTGGCACTCAAACTGGTCGGCAGGCTCTCCGGTCTGCCTCGCGAAATGACTTGATAATACCTTCGTTTCGAACCACCACCTGTGCTCGTCGGAACTTCTCGATTGCGGCGCCACGGATCTGGAATGCTCTTCCGCCGTCTGTGCGTGCTGCACGAGGCTATATGGTTTTCTCCAAACTCTTAAAGACGCATTTTTTCAGATGTTTGATGGCCACGTGTTGAGCGCTTCTGAGAGACTCTTAAGTGGCGCTTTATAAATGTTTTGTTACATTACATTACATTACATTACAAAGTATAATAGTTTTTACTGGGGATCATGGATGCAGCCATGGGCGTCAAGAGTCGAGGGGGACCCAGCTAGCTTAACCGTCAGACAGATGCTTCTCCTACAAGAGTTGGCATACTGCACAACTCACCCTCCCTCTCATTGGCTATGAATGTACAGTAGCTATTCATTCCAGACGGTTAAAAGTTTCCCATACAGGAAACTTGAAAATTACTATACCTAATTTGTTTATATATAAAAACTAGATGCCACTTTTAATACATACTTGAGCTGATTTTATCCATGATTTTATGAGAAAACGACTTTTCTGATTCTGACTAGCCGAACAATCTTACAATGTAGGTATATCATTTGTAATGAGTATATATGGTGCCCCTTAGTGCTCAATGGGGCGCCAGAATAATGTCTGACAACTAGTTTATAACTAATGAGGTTTGGGGCGCCAAAATTAAGTTTCATAAATTTATTTGGGATAAATTAGTATAAATAGCATCAAAATCAAGACTAAAATTATTAATTCTAACCCTCATTTTGGCGCCCTTTTCCTCTGGCGCCCGGGGACACATGTGCCCCCCCGCCCCCCTAGCTACGCCTCTGGTTATGCATGGATGCGAAAGTTATGAGTCGGCGAAGTTGGCGAACTAAACAGAATCAGTGGCATATACAGTATGAACTATTTATACGAAAACATTTCATTAGTCTCCCTTGGAACTGAGCTCTACCAGTTCTTGGATCTTCGACGTTTGTCTGTTTCAGTGTTAGCATTAAAATTCTTTCCGCTTACCTCCTTTGCGATATGTAGAAAATCGAAATTTATGCTTCTGGCTTTCACGATTAGACCCACTTTCGTTATTGGTTCGCTCGTGTTTTCCTACACGGGAGCCCATAGTGGTAGTGTACAGTAATTAGGCTGATGAAGTCTTTATATTTTTTATAATATAATGCTTTATCAAACGATGCTTTCCAAATTGCTAACAGAAACCACATAAAACGTTTCTGCCTATAAGAAATGGCAAAAGATGTAATAAGAAAACTGTTACACTAGCGATCAGTGAAAAGTTCACAGTCTTCATTCGCTGGTATCTATTTTTAGCCAAAGCTTTCGCCTCATCGTCACGACGTATCTCTGCGGTGTATCACGACGCCTGTGTGTGACATAAATAGTTCCATTCGCATATAATCTTGAACAGCTTGTGGTCAGATTAAGTTCAGAATTACACGGGTTATTCACACCATCGACCTTGTCATAACTTCCGCCACTTCCCTCTTATCTCCCAGGCTAGGACACTCTGTTCTCAACATTACTGACCGTTACTTTCTCATGTCTGACCTTGAAATTAAGCCTTTTGCTCCTTGTCATCTCCGCCGCATTCGACACCATTGATCACAGCCTCGTTCTTCATCGACTATCATCTTGGTTTGACGTCTCTGGCACTGCTCTACTCTGGTTCCAGTCCTACTTGTCTTCCAGGTCCTTCTCTCTTAAAGCATCCAGCCACTGTTTGCAACCTCCCCCACTTTCTTATGGTGTTCCCAAGGCCCCGTCCTGGGTCCACTCCTATTCATCCTGTATTCATCCACACCATTAATCCATCTAATAGAATCTGTTTACTGTTGACCACCATCTGTATGCAGACGACTCCCAACTCTATTTTATCTTTTTTCCCCAAACTCTTTTCCCACAACTATCGCAAAATTACTCAATGTGGTTAACCTACTGTAGTCTCTCAATGGATGTCGTCCAACCTCCTCTTGATCAACCCTTCCAAAACAGAATTCATCATCCTATGCGTTCCTGGCCAAATCAAGTATATCCCTGACCCCTCCATACACCTATCCACTAACTCTTCACCTCTGGCCTTCACCTCCGATTCCTCTGTCCGCCATCTTGGTATTACTTTTGGTTAACATCTCTCCTTCTGTAGCCACAACTCAAGCCTCTAGTGCTCCTGCTTTATGCATCCGGCTCATACTCGACTTTAAAACAGAATTGCACGAATATGAGAAATATAGTCTATCTTTAGCATAATATTGCAGTTGTTCTGCATTAAACATAGCTCTTTGTTTTATTGATTTGACATATCATGATGGCTGCGTAAAGTAGAATGCCGAATAGTTTTACAGAACCGTTAAAAATAATGTCCATGCATTTATAATTTTTTTCTACAACACTGTGACACTACTGAACTTCAACAGTGTTATCGGTCTGAAACAAGCGAATCAAGTGATCTTAAAGAACTGAAAGCGATCGCTATGGAATAATGACAAGATAGACACCTTTAAAATGTTGTTAAACAATGCTATATGAACATAGAAGCCGGTAACCGATTGGTTAGAGCTTTCTCCTTCGACACCCTTAAAATGTACCAATCGGTGCTATATAAGCACGGGACACTTTATTTCACAATTAAATTGAGTATTAAATATCATTGTTGGCTGATCTCAATCCAAACGAAAATTTAAGTATAAGTAGTGAACCGGACTGATTCAAATTCAACTTTTATGGGTAATTCTAGCAGAAAATTAGCACAGATCCAATGAATTTGAACAGCAACTTTCAGAGTTTTGACACTGGTGGATGTCTTCTAATCGCCCTGTTCTAATTTCTTCCAAGACGCAACTCATTTGGCGTGGTACTCACCCGTTCGTTAGGCGCTTCCAATAAGTTGACTATCACAAGTGCATGAATAGGAAGTGATGGAGGAGCAGAAAGAAGGGTAAGGGGTGGGGAGAGAAACAAACATACAGAGACAGAGATATACAGAGAGGAGTCCCTTAAGCTGTGTTAATGTGTTCTTAGTTTCTAATAATGTCATTGAACTGAGGACCCTGTCTTTCTGATAGATGTTGCTCCATTATTTGGGAAACTTTATTGTATTGACAGTGAGGAAATGACGATGAAGATATTAAAAACGATTATAGGCATGTAGATGTAACCTGTAAACATAGAACTAACGACAAGTGTAGCCTACTTAGATAGACCGAGTGTGGAACTCGAAATGCATGTAACTCCTTCATTTTATAAGGGTTGACACTGGCCGAAGACGTCTGCACCCACTGAACAAACTGCGCAGTAGATGTGACCATATTGATATAAACACGGAAGGACACTTGTACCCTGGCTAACCTAGGGTGGAACTCAATAAGAACAGGAAAACACCGAAGGTCAGGAAAACAGGCTGGGTCAGGTAAGGTCATGTAGGACACATGCACTTTCCCATTTGTGTAGACATTAATAATGCAGTAGTTTTGACCGTGTTGACATGAACACACGAAGGACATTTGCACTCAGACTGACCTAGTTTGGGACTTAACTAGGTCATGTAAACAGGTAAGCAGGTAGGACTGACTAATCGCGTAGTAAATAATACGGAGAAGGGCCGACCATGCTGATGAAAACAGGAAAGATGTGCGCAGTTAGATCGACTTAACCGGGAATTAAATTGCGCAGTTAAAAGCCTGTAGATTAGTAACCAGTGTCTAACGATTTAACGTTCTTGAGGCTCACGTTAACGTCGAACTTTCTACAATTTTACCGACTTGCGACTGAGGAAAATTAAAACTATATATAATGCTACGAAAATCATTGGAAAAGGTGTCTAAGGAGATAAATCAATCAATCAATATTCGTTTAATTTAATAAATCTAGTTGTCATAGACGCAATTATAGTCAACTAGGATGTTGCACTGTTTTCCAGTTGACTTAATTTTCTTCTAATTATCGTTTTCTTTAGACATAAATTATACATAATTAGTTCTGACTTTGTATGTAAAGCGCTGAGCGTTTGCTTGCGTTTAATAAAGAACATTCTTACTTACTTACTTACTTAACTCGATTCTCTTTCGATGCTATTCTATAATAAAATTATTAACAGTATTCGGTGTTTAGCGACATCTTGCGGCTGACAGAGCCGTTGACACCGGCCATACATTGAGCACCTACATTTTACAGTCAGTTGAATAAGTTTTCTGTCTTCTCTGTCTCTCTGTCTGAGTGTATCTGTCTGTCTTCCTATCTGTATGTGTGTCTTAGTTCGTCTATCTACAGTACATGTATGTCTATCTGCCTTCGAATGAAATTTTCGGAACTGTTCTCACCGTTCGGATGTATAAGAAAGCCAAAGTGTACGTACTATTTCTTTAAAGTCGCCATCTTGGCAAGGACGGTAGACGTTGCTGAGCAAAGATCTTGAATATTAAACCAATGATACTCGTAGAAAGCTTTTATTTATAAAGTGTCTATACAATGTTCGTTTGAAGGCTCTTTCATGGTTACTAAAGAGTCTTTTAGTTAGGTGCTGTTTAACGACACTGTGTCACAACCAAGATAATCAGAGTCGCCCTCCTCTTTCTTCAGGGTTGGGACTGGCAGTGCCGCACGTAGAATAGTGACGGAGTTACGAGGTGCTTTTGGATGGCTTTAAAATATTTAGGAGAGCATATTTTTGCCGCACGTATCGTAATCGTAATCTCGAAATTTCTACAAGCGATTGTGCATCGGAAAAAGACAATTTCTGCAGCTATTGAAGCATATTTGAGAAGATGGATGCGTCTTATTAAAGGTGTCGATTGTTGACCAACTCAGCGCTTCGAAAAAGCTATGGGAATTGCTTGTGGTACACAAATTAAGTCAAGCACCAAATCACTTTTTATACTGTCTGTAAATTGTCGTATAAGCCATTTAGAAGCTATATATTCGTTTTATTATGTATCAGGTTTAAAATAATAATAACATGCGGCCGCTTATATTTGCTGGTTGTTTCCGCGTAATTTCAATAGTGCACGAATCACGTAGGCGCATCTTAAAGGGAATCGAGCGTATCACTCGCTCAAGAAATAGACATAACTCCTTTTCCCTCTGCACGGAATTGTTTCCCATATGACCCACTGCAGGACTGGATACTCTCATGTAACATGGTATAAAGATTTACCCTCTCTCTGTTGGCCATAATAATAGTGGTAATTTTTTACGGAAAAGCATTTAATTGTAGTTTCATTAATCGTTGGTTGGTTCCCCAGTTTAACGGCAGCTTATGACAACATTGGCCGTTGCCGCCGGCAAAGATTATTTTTGGCATATTACAGCTCTTCGAAATCATCTATCGTGTCCGATCCTTATATAGAGCCGGTAGAACTCATTTCAAAGGTGTCTAAGGCAATCGCTCTAAGCGTGTTACAAATTAATCATAAAACTATCACGCATCTACTTAGATGGTTGCGCTTAATAAATGCCCTGATTTTATTAGAGGTGGTCTTCGTTAACGTTGAACCCTATGATCCGTCGTACACAAGGAGTCAGTGAGTGCTCCTCCTCCTCCTCCTCCTCCTCCTCCTCCTCTTCCTCCTCCTTCTTCTCCTCCTCCTCCTCCTCCTGGAATGGCACTCCTCAACCGTAGCATGCGTCGGAATGCGGGAGAGAGTTACTTGGAGAACTTGGAATAGGAATAGGCGTAGAGGAGGATTGGGTTGAGGACGGCGGAGGAGGAGTTCAGGTGGCTGAGGATGACCGAGGCCGAGATAACGACGACGCATGGTAGACATGATGTGGGACCTCCTCCTCCTCCGAACACCGTCACCATGCAGTGTGTCTGGATGTGGATGGGCAGCCAGCAGCAGGTCGTGAAAACGGACAGGACCACGGAGAACCACTTGGCTGCCCCCAGGATCTCCCTCTTCCAGCTGGAGAGACGGATTTTCCGGCGGAGGCGGTGGAGGAGTTGGAATCGGATGAGGTGGATGAGTTGGGGATGTTTTAAACGGTGTTGTGTTGACGGAGGATCTTGCTGTGTTTCTCCTTAGTCCCATTGGTTGTCTCTTTCTATCTGAAAGAACAAAGAACAGAGCATTCCACTGCTATAAATAATCGTAATCGTAATCGTAATCGTAATTAAGCATTTATATAGCGCCACTCAAAACAGAGCCGCTCCCGACCCGAGCCAGTCTCTTCACTGGTAAAGGGAGGTTTTCAGGCGCTTGCGGAGCTGGGAGATTGCTAATTAATATTATTGTTACAGGTATTTATTCTATTACCCAGTGGCCACGTTATTATTATATCGGAGGCTATTAAGCGCCATTACCAAAATGTAAATGTAATTGTAAATAACTAAGCATCAGTCGATGGCGCTGAGTAAATATGTGCGAAAACTTTCTCCAGGTCCTTGCACACTTGAACTGTAAAATGGTGGATCGAACCCTCACATTCCATGGTCCAGGGGAAACGCTCAACCCACTTGTAGTATCCAGTGTTTTTCGGCAACATAAGGCCGCCAGGATTGTGTTCGTTTTGATCATAACCCTTGTAACAATTTGTGGTGAATAGCTAACAATTGGTTGGATAGGCCCAGTTTTTGTTTTACGATGCTGTTGTACAACGGAGATGATTATTTGCGTCGCCCTCCTCCTTTATCCAGACTTGGACCTGGCACCACCCGATCGCAGGCAGTGGCGGATTACGAACATTGATTTTTCCCAAAAGTTTGACGAAATCTTACACAGCAAAGACCGTTGACATCGATAAAGCGAAGTATGCCTGATAAATCTGCCTAATCGACGGAACCGACAAAATTACATAGTCGCATCAAGCCGACTATTAAAGGTGTTTAATTTGAGCGTGTTTATAGTAATATCTAGCCTCGATCGACTTTTGTGGATAAAAGACCGTTGATGTTGACTGAAATTTTTATGAACTGTTCTCACCGTTCTTATGTCTAAGCAAGCTGTTTAGAGAAGCAATGGGTATGTATTTATTTAACGGCGCCTTCCTGACAAGAAAGATGGGCGTTTCTGGGCAAGAGTCTTCAATCTTAGACTAATAATATTCTTTGAAAGTTTGTTTCAAAGTTATTTGCCAAATCTCTTTAAGGTCTTTTGAATGACTAAGATATTTGCGCGTATTGTAATCGTAGTCTGTGAATATCTACAGCGCCACCCAAAGATTTTTATCAACCCTATTTCTGCAACGATTGAAGGTTATTTTATCAACCCAGTTTCTGGATGGATCCACAGTTTAACGGCAGCTTATGACAACATACATGTAGGCCGTTGCCGCCGACAAAGATTAGTTTTGGCATATAACAGCTCTTAACCCAGTTTCTGCAACGATTGAAGATTATTGTAGAGGAGTCATACGTCTTATTAGAGGTGTCTTTTGTATGGCAATTCAACGCTTCACAAAAGCCATCCGAATTAATAATTATAATGATAATAATCTTTTCTTTATTGAAGCGCCTGACAAACGCACTGCGCTGTACATTTACATGTTATGCAATTTAAACAACAAATGACAGAAGACATAAATCTGAACTACTAACAGAACAGGCAGCCTGCAATACACGGCGCTAATAGCAGCCTACAAAGCATGTCAGTGCTACGGGACTCGAACTCGGTACAACTCGTTCTCTATGCCAGTGTGCTATCCAATGCGCTATCGGGCCCCCGAATTACCAGTGCGCTATCGCCACCCCCTCCCACCCCCGAATTACCAGTGGCATAGCAATTCAGTCAGATACCAAGCAACATTAATATATATCAATACGGCTGAGATAGATTTGTTCGAAAGCAGAAGATTTATTTTTGGCGACAACATTCTTCTTGTAGGCTCTTTTTCTGGGTCATCTAGTTAAGAGGTCTGAGCTTCAAATCCCCGCCAGGGCAGAAATTTGGTTCGAGATTTCTGTTCCACCAGCACCCAGTAGCCAACTCAGATATAATGAGTACACTGACCATACACTGTCGGTGGGAAGATGAGACGGTGAAGGTGAGGATTGGCCACAGTGACTCGCCTTCATATACATTCATATAGCGCCACGACCTGATGACCAAGCATCAATCGATGGCGCTGAGCAATTGTTAGTAACAGACTTGCTCAATGTCCATACACAGTATTGTATTGTATTGTATTGTATTTGAACACTTGTTATAGCGCCCCTACCAGATTGCCTATTCAGAGGCGCTCCCGACTACTGCACGGACGCTGAATCGGAGTTTCACGCCGAAGCGCATGAGCAATTGCGAGTGAAGGACTTGCCCAGGGTCCCTACGCGGCGGCTTTTTAGGTGGATTCGAACCCGCAACCCTCCAGCTGCAAGGCACCGAACATACCCCTACACCACCGCGCCCCAGTTGTATTGTGTAACAGTAACCGTTTCAGAAGCGGGGCTTGAACCCGTACTCTCCACGTTACAAGGCGAGTGCTCTAAACAATCGGTTACCGTAACCACATTTTACCAATGCTGTCATTTGTTACAATAGAAATTGTACACTAAGGAAATTAGTGAATTTTCATTACTCGCCAGTCGCGTTTAATCCTTATAAAGCTTCGCCTGACATCGTCTTAAAGGTGTTTAAGGAAGAGAGGGCTTTTCAATCGCCTATTGTGTCGAGTCCTTATATACAAACGGTGACTCCGTCTTAAAGGTGTCTAAGGCGGGCGCTTAGACAAATTTTCTACCGTGTCACATGTTGCTCATGAAGCTATATTGCGCATCAGCGTACATTAGGGTGTCCCAGAAATATTTTTTTGAAAGTTTTTACGCAGTCCCTCTAAAAAGTTTCTGTTAGGTCCCATAATAACACTTGAAATTTCTTATGACATTAGAAAATATTTAGGGGTCTCGCAAGACAGTCACATTTCCCCCATATTGGCATAATTTGCACCCGATGTGTTCAATTTCTAAATGGTTTAAGAGACCTACCTTTGATCCCATGATCATATGTGTAATGCCATTGGAAAGCTCTTAAATAGTAGAATCTACAAGTATCTGACGTTATCAGTACTTTATTACGCCCGAAGGCAGGAACAAAACAGACGTCACAACATACATGCACAAACCTGAACAAACATAAAATCAAACGCACAGACTGCGAGAAATGTTCGTAAGGATCATTAATGCAACTAAACATACCGTTCAAGATGCCGGCGAGTTCAGAGTCACAAAGAAAGGCGTTCGCTATAACTAACCGGTTACCGTAGCCTCATTTTCACGAATAGCTCTCACATGTTGTCATTGGATTATAGGAATACGCATGATTATCAGTAGTTTTAGTTTAACGACACTGTATGATAGCAAAGATCATTAGCGTCGCCCTCCTCCTTCATCCAGGCTTGGAACTGGTACTAACAGAGTACGATTAGTGGCGGAGTTACTGCGTGATTGGTTTTGGCTCCACAGTTACACGGCAGCTTATGACAACATAGACCGTAGCCGCCGACAAAGATTGTTTTTGGCACATTACAGCTTCTTACCGTTTGATATATACCAGCATTCAACACCTGAAATAAAGGTGTCTAAGAAGGAGAGCCCTTATTAATCGCTGTTGTTGTTTGTTGACGTTTGGAGAGCAATAACACCCCCCCCCCTACACAGTACACAAAAGATATAAAATGTTTGTCTGTAACAGCATACATGTATATACAATTTTTGTTTTCCCACTGTTAGCTACTGTTTTCGTATTGTCCATTCTTAGAACTGCTTTTTGGATTGCTGCAAGCTGGTAACCCAACCCTTTTCCCTTCCATGCAGGATGAGGGAGGTAAGGATCCTGAGTGGCCGAGTGGGTTGGTGCCCGCTCGCCGCGCCGGCGCCCCGGGTTCGCTTCCCGGTCGGGTCGGTTTATCAGAGATTAATTTCTCGGATCTTTACTGCGGGTGGCTCGGTCGCATTATAAACGTGGAGTACAATACAACACACAACACATCACATCACATCTGGGGCGCGGTGGTTTGGGGTATGTGCGGTGCCTTGCAGCTGGAGGGTTGCGGGTTCGAATCCACCTCAAAGCCGTCGCGTAGGGACCCTGGGCAAGTCCTTCACTCGCAATTGCTCATGCGCTTCGGCGTGAAACTCCGACTACAGCAGTAGTCGGGAGCGCCTCTGAATAGGAAATCTGGTAGAGGCGCTATAACAAGTGTTCAAATACAATACAATACAATATAAGATACCTCTGTGCTCCATATCCAGCCTAATGAAGTTTAGCCTACTCTTCCATCTGTGGTTTTATTAATCGCCTATCGTGTCCCATCTCCATATAGCGTCGTATGACATCGTTTTAAAGGTGTTTAAAGGCGAGTACAGCTATTAATCCCTTTTTAAATCCACATTTTAACGTCGTCTTATGACATAAAAGGCCGTTGACGACAATTATACAGAAAATATACAATACAATCAGAACCAGAAACTTATAGCATCTGAACGACACCATTAAAGGTGTCAAACGAAGCTTTACAATTTCACAAATATTCAATATTTTTGCAACATAAAGTAGTTCATCTCATACTGTTTGTGATTATTACGTCCTGACAAATTTCATCAACTAACAAAGCATACATGTATTATAATTGATTAAGGTATTCTTTTAAATTGTTCATGTATCTAACAGAAACACTATAATAAAGATGTTCATTAACCCAAAAAGTATACAATGTCATGTATTATAATTGTTAAAAGTACTCTTTTAAATTGTTATTGTATCTAACACACTATAATAAAACATTTAGTTAACCAACAAAGCATACATGTATTATAATTGTTTAAAGTATGATTTCCATAGATTCAATTATAACTACAGATCTTTTAATGCAAAGAAAACACACTATACTAAGTTGTTACGCAACATAGCAGCTACTGTAATACATTAACCAAATCATACTATATGCAATATTGAAGAATTATAGTTGAACGCTAGTAATATTGTAACATGGATATTCATTAAATAATAAGTCATGCTTATGATGTTCTAGCATCGTTTAAAAGGTCTCTAAGTCGATCTCTCAGACAAATCGACTTCCGCGTCACGTGGTGCTCATAAATCAATCGTGCATCTACGTAGATTGTGGCGCTTAATAAATGCCCTGATTTTAGGAGAGGAGGTCTTCGTTAACGCTGAACCCTATGATCCGTCGTTCATAATGAGTCAGTGAGTGCTCCTCCTCCTCCTCCTCCTCCTCCTCCTCCTCCTCCTCCTCCTCCTCCTCCTCCTCCTCCTCCTCCTCCTCCTCCCCTCTGGAATGGCATTCCTCAACCGTAGCATGCGTCGGAATGCGGCCGAGAGTTACTTGGAGAACTTGGAATAGGAATAGGCGTAGAGGAGGATTGGGTTGAGGACGGCGGAGGAGGAGTTCAGGTGGCTGAGTTCGTTTTGACCCTAACCCATTGTGGCAATTTCTGGTGAATAGCTAACGATTAAGTGGATAGGCCTAGTTTCTGTTTGACGAAGCTGTTGTACAACGGAGATGGTAAGCGTTGCCCTCCTCCGTTACCCAAGCTTGAGATTGGTGCCACCGGACTACAAGCAGTGTTGCAGTGTCGAAGTTCGAACACTGATTGGTTTCCAAAAGTTTATCGAAATCTTACAACAAACACTGTTGACGTAGATTAAAACTTGTTATTTATCTGACTAATCAATGCTACAGACAATCCTATATTGTAGCATAAAGCCCACTATAAAAGGTGTCTAATCTTAAGCGTATCGCAATTATACTGTTATGGGTTTAGCGACATTTTGGGTCATCAAAGGCCATTGACGTCGACTGAAGTTTTCCTGAACTATTCTCCCCGTTCTAGGAAAGCTGTTATATTTCTCTAACGACGCCTTCGTTTCTGAACAAGAATCTAGATTCTCAAGCTAATAATATTCGTAGAAACTTTATTTAAACAGTGTCCAAACAATTACAATATTCGTTTCAAGGTTCTTGTCAGGTCGTTTGGTTGGATGTAAGGTATTTGTGGATGCGTGGGAACAACCTTTTTCCTGCGTGCATACTATGCATAGTAATCTCGTAATTTCTACAGCGCCCAAAAAACGTTTTAACAAACCTGGATCGCAACAGTATGATTCGTGTTTGGCTGTTGCCAGTCCAAAGCCTGGATTAAGTAGGAGGGCGATGGTCGTCATCCTCATTATGAAACAACGTCGTTAGGAAAACTATTAGCAGCTCTAGAAAACACTTCCTCCTCCTTTGTTCAAACTTGGACTGGCGCCACCTGATTCCACAGTTTTTGTCCTACGCGTATAGTAATCTTAATTTCGAAATTTCTTCAGCGCCCACACATTGTAATTGTTTCAATCCAATTTCTGGAACGCTTGAAGATTATTGTAAAGGATCTACGCGTCTTTTTAGAGGTGTCTAGTGTAAGGCAATAGGCCTGCAACGCTTCACAAAAGCCATCCAAATAACCTGTGGTTTCATCAACTTTCAGTCAAGCACCAATTTGCAAAGTTTATGTCTATCAGTTCGGATGTGTAAAATTTGTTCGAAAGCCGTAGATAAAAGTTTAGAGACAACATTCATTTTTGAGTCTCTTTTGCATGGTCGCCTGGTTAGAGCACTGATTCAGGAAACGTAGCACGGTTTCCGGCACCTTACAAATGTCGCAATCTCCATTAAGCTTATAGCTCGACCTTGAGCTACTTCCTGTCCAGGTTTCTTGAATGCAGCTAACGTCAGGATGTTTTTCCATCTGAGTTAGAAAATGCTTGAGTTCTGACCAAGGAAGAAAGGCGATTAGCAATTTGATTTCACCATATTTCACCAGTCTCACAATAGCACCAATATCTTCGTTTAATGGTTCTGAATGAGAAACCGCAATCAGTTTCAATGATGACCTAAGTTGACTCGATCACTCTGCTATTATACAAGGTAATCATTTATACAACAAGCGAATATCTTGATAGAGATAAAGATAACTGAGAATTAGATTATCGCGATAAACATTTGAATTTTATTTATATTCATTTGTGGCATGCGTTCGTGCATTTGAGATAAACATTACATATCAGTAAACAAATATAAATGGCGACTTAAGACAAATATTAGTTATATATCTAGGCAGTTCTAATAGACAAAGTCGTTCAACGAAGACTCCGATGGTTTGGACATGTAGAGAGAATGCCAGTTGACAGAATTCCACACAGTGAACTACATGCAAGATCTCAAGCAAAAAGAAACAAAGGCAGACGAAGACCACGCTGGATAGACAATATAAATGAGGACATAACATCGCTTGGATCAACACCGAGAGGAACTTACACTGGATACGACAAATGGCTGAAGGCAATGGAGAACGTTTGTTCGTGCCAATCGCCCTCAATGGGCTGACGTCAGGAACTGATGGCGATTACAATGATGGCGACAACGACGACGACGACGATGATAATCAGTAGACAGTGTTTAACGTTCTTCAGTCTCACAGTCACCATGAACATTTTGGAAGAAATGTCTCACTTGCGATCGAAGGAATTGCTCAAGGTCCCTACACAGTAGAACTGTAACACGTAGGATGGAACCCTCAATCTCTGTGATCCAATGCTATAATTAACGGTCTAAATGTGTCTGGCTGCATAACCGCAGGCCTATTTCTGTCAGCCTATCTGTCTGTCTGTCTGCACCCTCTTTGCTCCAAGGCAAACGCTCAACCCACTTGTAGTATTCAGTGTTTTTCGACATCATAAGCCGACGGGTCTGTGATGTTTTGACTCTATAGCCTCTTGTAAGATTTTGTGGCGAATAGGTAACGATTAGGTGGATAGGGCCTATTTTCTGTTTTACAGCGCTGTTGTACAACGGAGATGAATAGCGTTGCCCTCCTCCTTTATCCAGACTTTGAACTGGCACCACCCGATCGCAGGCAGTGACGGATAACGAAAACTGTTTGGTCATGAACTTCTGTTATAAATTAAATAGGTTTAAAAAATGTAGCGAAACGTTGCAGCGGAATCTTCGATTTCAATAGTTGCAATAGGAGGAAGAAGTGGGAAAGGAGAAGAAGGGAGAGAAAAATGAGAAAAGGACGAGTAGGACTTGGAAAAATTGAATAAGTGAGGAAGATGAGGTGGAAGAGGACGAGGAAAAAGAATAGTTGGAGGGAGAGGAACGAGGTGATATGTGGAGGGAAGAAGAGGTGGAGGACGACGAAATAGATGAGGAAGAGAAGGAAGAAGACAACAAATGTACCAAAGACTTGGTCTTTCTTATCTGATAAGACGAAGGAGCCAGTGTTTAATTTTCTTTGAGGCTCACATCGACCATGATAGTGTTCAGAAAGAACTTACGATCGCGCATAAATGACGACTATATATAGTACTACGTAAGACAATTTAAAAGGTGTCTAAATAGATCATAACATTATTAGTAGCACTCAGTGTTTAGCGATATCGTGCCGGTGCCAGGGTCGTTGACAGGGTCCTTGACATCGACCTTAACTTGATTTTCTAAGAAGAAGAGGAAGTCAGCCTTTAATGTTCTTGAGTCTCATAATTATTTATAGCAAGTATTTACTTCTTTACTTGTGTAGACTTTAGGCAAGGTTTCGCGGGCCAGAAAACATCGTCGACCTGCGGGCCAGACTTTTGACGCCTTTGATACACGGGTTACAGGTTTGTTGGCGGTTACTCGGATACGCGGATTTGGAGTATAAGTATTAATCTTTAGATACTGCTGTTCGAAATATAAAGTTCAATTACACACCTTTAATAGGAACCTACAATATGATATATATATTTGTGTAGATGCGATTGAGGGCGCTTCGGTAGATTGTCCTCGTATATTCAGATGGGAAATTGAAAAAAATAGTAAACTAAAATAATGATAACAGTGTAAATATTTGATGTATAGTTTACCTGTTACGTTACGCTGTTACCCACTTTGGTTGTGGTAGAGCCAGAACGTATTGAAGTAGTCGATGCGCTGAGGCCAAAGCTTCTGATTTAGCTAAGATCTATTGCTTTGTCGAAATGGCAGGGATTTATTACATCATTGTTTTTCAGCCGGTTTTATCTGATGCACGCGTGGACTGAAGATGAATAGACATAAATAGTCTTGAATAAATAGACACGGCGACTATGTAAGTAGATGTGGACCATGTATTCCAGGTCGAGCTACCGGTAATTTCAGTTTTGATATACATAAGTCCATGGTACTGAGCGGTCTGGCCTACAGTATCGCTGACGAAATATTGCCAAACGCACAACCCTTTAAATTCGTTTCTTTAAACATTTTATTGCAATCGTTAAGTTAAAACAAAAGCATCCAACATACGATTATGCCATGCGAAAATATTACAACGTTCGTAAAGAGTTAAATGACGTCACTGTTAAATGACGTCACCCTTAAATGACGTCACAAACATACAAATATCATAAACCAATAATTAAGTACGTTCGTAGCCAAGAGTATAGCTATCGTTATTACAACTATGCAGTGTTAGGATAAATAGTTACGGCGAATATTCAAATAGAATAGTAAATAGTATCTGTAGGAAACCATTTATGAATGAATGATTTTATGTAGTATTTCAAATAGTTGTGGACTATTGAAAATACCACACGACTATATAAAAAGTTATTAGCTATTATCGGTGACGGTTACAGATAGGCCTAATTGTTAATTGTTGTAAATACTTTTCCGGTCTATAAACAATAAGCGTCGTTCATTGCTCGTTACTTGTAGCGCTTTACAGTTACTAATTATAATTTTAGATGGCTGTTAGATATTTTTTCGGTGCGCAGGAACAACTTTATTCCTGCGCGTATTGTAACTGTAATCTAGAAATTTCTACAGTTCCCAACGATACTATTAATATGCAAACCAATAAAATTTCTGCAGCAAATGACTATTATTGTAGAGGAATAAACCTTATTAGAGGTGTCCACTGAAGTGGCGCTATATAAATTTCGAACGATTAATTGATTGAATGATTGGAAGTGTTTTGTTGCTTTCAATTGATGCAAAATGCTTTTCTAAATTGCTATTTCAATATGTCACCTTTGAAGAAACGAAAATCAATTAAAGTAACTCTGATAAAATGAACTGAAATACAATAATTCATATAAAATATTTATAAAGGCGTCAACGGCCATTGTAGTCATGAGATATCGTTAAACTTTGAAAAATAATAATAGAAAAAGCCAGTGTTGCTCAATCTGAATTCGAGTTGTGAGGTCTGAGCCGCAAGATGTCGCTAAACGTTCAATACAACTAAATTGTTATGCTCTGATTAGACACCTTTAAATCCAGTTGTCAGACGCTATATGAACTTCGTTTTTCTTAAAATATCATTGCTAATTGATTTATGGAGGCCAATGTCAACATGAATGCTCTCATTGAGCCAAGGAGGATCTGAAGGAAAAGAAGGAGCCTTATAAGGAATGTCAAAGGAGGAAAAGAAATCAAGTGTACGTTGATATGTAGATAGATTCATATTATCTCTAGTTTTAAATTCATTAGTCCAGTGAGGTTGAAAGACTGTTCTCATTGGATGATTAGGGTTTCCAATGACTTTAGCTCCTAGTTTAAGTGAGTTATGCAAGTTTCTTAAATGCAAGGGTGGTTCACCACATTCATTCTGAAGAGCTACAGCGGCAGTTCCTTTAGCAGCGCCACAGCAAAGTTTCAGTGCTTCAGTTTGAATAGATACTAATTTATTTAAGTGAGTTTTAGAGGCAGAAGCATAGGCTACATCTCCATACTCAATAACAGATCGAATTAAGGCTCTATATATATTGAGAAGTGCTTTTTTTGAAGCGCCCCATTGTAAACCTGAAATTGCTCTCATTAAGTTCATACGCTTTTTGCATTTATTTATAATATATTCAATATGTGGTTTCCAAGATAACTTATTATCAAATATAACTCCAAGGAATTTAGCTGTTTTATCAATTTTGACAAGTTCGGTTCCAATTTTAATGCGAATTTTTGGCACATTACGTTTTTTAGTAAATAATACCCCTACTGTCTTACTACTTGATATTTTAAAACCATTTTCATGACACCATTTATCAATGGCATTTAAAGAATTTTGAATCTTTATTTCTAATTGTTTAATGATGCGATGTCCTGCATATATGGAGCTATCATCTGCGAACAATGTCATTTCAACACCATTATCCAAACCAGATGGAATGTCATTAATCATAATTAGAAAGAGTAAAGGAGAAATAATTGAACCTTGAGGTGTCCCATTTTCGAGTATAAATTTGTCAGATAGGGACGCTCCAACTTTAACCTGGAAAGTTCTATTAGATAGAAAATTTTGTAGCCAATTGTAAATATTTCCATTTATTCCCATATTTTGCAATTTTTTAAGTAGTGTAGGAATGTGTAACATGTCATATGCACGTTCAAAATCAATGAAAACAGCCAAAACAGAATCCTTATTAGTAAAAAGGATGATAATCCTGAACTTTTAAAACTGCTTACTCGGGACTACATGAGTAAATATAATTCCTATATTCATGTATATACAGATGGTTCTAAGGCAGATAGCTTAGTTGCTGCGGCCTACACTGTACCAAGCTTAGACATAGATAAAAAGTTGCGTCTTTGTGATAATAACAGTATATATGCTGCTGAATTGACAGCTATAAAAGAAGCATTTACCTGGATTGTAGATAATGAAAGTCAGGGACTTAACCATTTCGCTATATTTTCTGATTCTTTAAGTGTGCTTACTTCTCTAAAAAAATCCTTCTCTAAGTCCAGACCCACTTTATTGCAAGAAACGATAAAAATATTTAATCAAATAAAGATGAGTGAGGTATATTTGATATGGATCCCTAGTCATGTAGGTATACTGGGTAATGAAAGAGCTGATTTATTGGCAGGGCAATCATTGGAGTTACCCTTAATTAACTCAACAGATTATCTAGAATTACAAGAAGTATTTTCAATGATTAAATCGTATATAATCTCTAAATGGCAGAAGGAATATGACAGTGATATCAAGGGTCTTCAGTATAAGAGCATTTGTCCTGTAGTAGATGCAAGCAATAAATTTCTAGATTTTAGTAGAAAAAAGGAAGTGCAAATCTCCAGACTAAGATTGGGAAAGGTAAACCTTAATGAAAGACTTTTTGTAATGAAGAAGCATGAAAATGGATTATGCACTTCTTGTCAAGTCAAAGAAAATATAACTCATCTACTGTTACACTGTAACAAAGAAAATATCTCGAATATATTAACAGATAAATGTAAAGTATTCAAGTTGGAATTTAATATTAGTGAAGTCTTTAGGCTGGTCAACCTTATCGGCAAGGGAAAAGTTTTTTAGGTTGTAGTGTTTATAATGTCAGTGGACGTTGATGGTTAGTTTTGCCCTTGTGTAGACATTTTGTTGTTAGGGTGTGATATGTGAATGCGTTGTGGGTTTGTTATTTTGAAGCCATTTGTATATATTGTGCTAACATTGCTTGTTTGTAATGATTAATTACCTATGTAAACATTTATATCTAAACTAAAAATTTCATGTCGAAATAACATATATAATAAATTTTAATAACCATTAAGGTATACTGAAGTTAAAAATTGAAAGTGAAAGATTAAGACTCTCAGGTCAAATTACAATAATCTTTTCTATTCATATCTATAACATATGATAAAGAACTGTCGTTTTCAATGTATGCCTATGCATGTATTTTATTTATGATGTCTGGTTGCATTGAATAAAAAAAAATGTTTGAAAATTAAAATTAAAATATAAATTTCATATAATAATTTCAGGTTTTGTAAACTTCATAGTTACAGGTTTTGTAAACTTGAAACCAATGCTGTTATATAATTGAATAGCTGGATTTGGAATCTTATGTACATTATTGCTGTTTATCAGGAATCTTTTCATTGTACATTAAAAAAGATTTGTGTGATAATTGCTGCAAAACAGTGTAGGCCTATAATTTGTCTGAAAGACCAACCTACAGTATGTTATCTTATACAAGTAACATTGACATTAGTATCTTAACTGACTATAATATTATGCTGCTAAACAATTAATATTAGTGACATTATAAAGTACTGTTTAGATGCCTTTAACTCTATCAATTTTGTTTCAATTGTACTGTACATAATATTGAATTGTCGTCAACGGCCTTTGATGTCATATGATGACGTTAAACTGTGGATTAAAAAAAAAAAAAATATCATTGCTTCGTTGGAAATTCGGAACACGTTGACGTAATCATTAAAAACCAAATAATTATCTCAGTTAAAAAGTGAAAATGGTTGACCTTTAAAACGGTTTCGACGTTGCCAATAATAATATTATATTGTCGTCAAACTCGTGAAGAGATCGGGATTATGTTCATCGACAGATAAAGATTGGACCGAGGTTCGATATAGACATCACGGAGATTCAAGGTGAACGACATTCGGCTTTCAGAGACTCCGGACACAGTTAAGACTCGTATGCGCAAGGAATACGTCAGTTCATCAGGCTGTGTTTTACTTATTAGTAAATAAGTAAATAAGACTATTCTTTATTGAGAAGTAGCCTACTAGCAAACGCACAGCACTGTACATGGCAAGATTAATAAATTCAAACAAACAAACAAAATTTACATATACAAGGAAAGAATTGAATGGGAGAAGTTAATGTATATCACGGGAACCCAGAGGAGGAAGAGCTAGGGCTATAGTCATAGAGGTAAAATGAAGAGCTTAAATAGACTGATCTAGGGAAAACATTGTTTATTTGTATAGCATCCGGGCAAGGAAGCATTACATGTCAGATGAATTTTACACCAATGTCGGATGACGACATTCGCCATCTGGTGATCGACTTGGATGTCCTCTGACGCACTGTCAGGAATCGGTTGGAAGCGGTTCTTTATTGGCAGGAACTGCTTATGATGACGATGACGACGAAGATGATAATAATGATGAGTAGCCAGTATTTAACGTTCTTGAGGTTCGCATCAACGTTGAACATTAGTATGAACTACACGTTTAGTTACGCTGGACTTGTGATCGATAGAAAATGACGAATATATATAATGCTACGTAGGCCAATTTAAAAGGTGTCTAAGGAGATCAAAAATTTATTAGCAATATTCAGCATTTAGTTGACATCAGCCTTACCTTGACCACCTATAGTCAGTTGTATAAGAACAAATTAACCGCTGGTTCTGACTTTTGTTTAAAATGCAACTTTATGCCCGATAGCGCATTGGATAACATCTGGCACAGAGAGCGAGAGGTACCGAGTTCGAGCCCCCGTTGGGCGGATATGCTTTGTAGGCTGCTATTAGCGCCGTTGTATTGCAGGCTGTCTGTTCTGTTAGTAGTTAAGATTTAAATTGCATAACATGTAAATGTACAGCGCAGTGCGTTTGTCAGGCGCTAAATTAAAGAAAAAGATATATAGATATAATAATATATACTACTGTTCAAAATATCAATTTAAATTTAGACACCTTTAATAAGAGACTGAGATGTGCTATATATAACTAAAAACGTGATTTAAGCGGTAGATCATTTCATCAGCGCACAAATATTTTATGTAAATGTTACCTGTTACGTTACGCTGTGACCCACTTTTGCAATTGATTGAAGTAGTCTAGTTAGTTATAATGTGTGCTTAACATAATATAATTATATATAGACAGATGAAAACTTCCGTTCAGTTGAGTTGAGGCCATTGACCGTCAACGTCTTCTGTTCACTGATGCATGTCGTCATTCGACCGCATCTATCCGTCCTCTCATCGCCAGATGGCGCACCAGCGTCCGTTCCGTTCATCCGGATGATCCGTGAAGACTCCAGTTCCTCCATACGTACCTCGGTTCCATGTCCCATCTGCGAGTCTTCCACTCTCTTGGAGACAGTGCTCACCGTTGGAGCCTGACTGGAATGATTAGAAGGGGCGACGGAAGGCGTGTTGATGGTGGATCCCGTTGCCAACTGGAGCGTGTAGATCTTGTGGATCTGTTTTCGGACGACCGTGTAGATGTATCCATAGATGAAGAACATTGCGAGGAGTGGCGGAAGGACGAATCCACAGAAGTTCATGTAGACCATGTTTTCCATGTCGATGACTCCAGTCAACGTACACTTCGCTCCGTTCTCGTAGGCCGCCATCTTTAATGAAATTAGTTAGACTCACACGCTAACCACTAGAATACCATGGAACATTAGGCCTATATACATTCAGGAAACGCTTTTGGTTTAAGAGATTGTTTATTATGATTACGGCGCTATATAAGTAAAAGTATTTAAATATAGCTCTCCGATTAAATTCCAGCAGGCACTCCTTGGCCTTCTCCGACTCTTTTCCACAATGTGTCGCTGAATGTTGAATAGTTAGCGCTCTACTCGACACCTTTAATTCTACTTTCTCGACGCCATATATGCAGCACTTTCATTCAAAAACCATTGGATGGCTCGCGTTGTTACTTGTGAGGATCGCAAGATGTCGCTAAACGTTGAATACAACAAAATTGTAATACTCTTTTTTTAAATTGTAAAGCTCCGTTTCGACACCTTTAGGATACACAAGCAGAAGGACAAAGACAGACAGAGACAGACAGAAAGAGACAGACACATAATTCTGTAAAATGTAAATCATAAAGAAGCGATTAAATTCTGTCGTGTTCTTGTTTTCATTGGCCACATACATTTCCACTTAATGAGATAGACAACTGTTACTGTTACAGTTTCTCCGTCTCCCAAACAGCAACAGCATCTGTCCTACACAGTAGTTTTCCTGCATCCCAGCCTCTGAATCCGACGTTGCTAATGGCAACCCAAGGACGCTTGAAACAAACGAAAGATGAAGGATGACCATAAATTCGACTGAGTTTCTGTTTAGATCTGTTAAAAGGAAACCTGATTAAGTAGCAATCTGCGACAAGAGTTTCTTATAGTTCAACCCTTTTAAAACGCTGTAGATCCGCAAATTGTTAAGACGAAACCTGTTACCTTGCGGCGATTAAGTCACTGGAAATGATGACCAAAGTTAACTCGATCACTGTCCTGTACAAGGTAAACATTTGTACAACAAGCGAATATCTTGATGGAGCTAAAGATAGCTGAGAATTAGATTATCGCGATAAGCATTTGCTTTTATCTATATTCATATAAATTATGTGGTAAGCGTTGGTGCATTTGAGATAAACATGTGGTGGTGTAGGGGTATGTTCGGTGCCTTGCAGTAGGAGGGTTGCGGGTTCGAATCCACCTCAAGCCGCCGTGTAGGGACCCTGTGTAAGTCCTTCATTCGCAAATGCTCATGCGCTTCGACGTGAAACTCCGATTCAGAAATATTGAAGGGGTGCTATGACAAGTGCTCATACATACATACATACATGCATACATACATAGTCGTAGTGGTAAGTAATTGGAAATGGTGGCATGAGACAATTATTAGGTATCTATCTTTCAACGCTCTTGAGGCTGACATCGACCGTGGCTTAGGTGAATGATAACACTCCGCGGTACGAAGAGCAGAAGATCAGATAGCTAACGATTCAGTGGTTAGGCCAAGTTTATGTTTAACGACGCTGTTGTGCAACGGAGATAATAAGGGTTGCCCTCCTCCGTTATCTGCGCTTAGAACTGGCACCACGCGATCACACGAAGTGGCGGAGTTCGAACACTGATTGGTTAACAGACGTTTAACGAAATATTACAATAAAGACCATTGACGACTGTAAGGATAGTAAGAAGCTTATCTGCTCAATCAACGCTACTGACAAATATATGTATATATAGTAGCATGATGCCCACTATTAAAGGTGTGCAATGTTTGAGCGTATTACACTATTATACTGTGCTGCTTTTAGCGGCATCCTCTGACATCAAAGGCCGTTGACGTCGATTGACTAACTTTTTTGAACTGTTCTTATGCCTAAGAAAGCTTGTAGCACCAATGTGAATATATTTGTTTAACGACGCTTTCGCGACAAGGACGATGGGCGATGCTGAACAAGAATCTAGAATCTTAAACTAATTCGTAGAAAGCACTTATTTAGACAGCGCCCATACAATGCTCGCTTCAAGGTTCGTTTCAGGTTCCTATGCAGGGTCTTTTGGTTAGCTATTGTTTAACAGCACTGTGTCGTAATACAGATATTATGTGAATCGTTATCACACGGCGAGCCATCGGTTGATCACTTGCAATGTAATTAGGAACTTCTATTGCGCCGGTGTCTAATGCACAAAGCATCAACCGTTTGACACATGGGGCAACAGAAGGTAATAATTAAGCTTAGTAATAATCATTATACTGGGCACTATTGGCAAAATTCATTGCCAACAGAATGGCACTCCTCAACCGTGGCATGCGTCGGAATGCGGCCGAGAGTTACTTGGAGAACTTGGAATAGGAATAGGCGTAGAGGAGGATTGGGTTGAGGACGGCGGAGGAGGAGTTCAGATGGCTGAGGATGACCGAGGCCGAGATAACGACGACGCATGGTAGACATGATGTGGGACCTCCTCCTCCTCCTTCGAACACCGTCACCATGCAGTGTGTCTGGATGTGGATGGGCAGCCAGCAGTAGACCGTGAAGACGGACAGGACCACGGCGAACCACTTGGCTGAACGGATCTCCCTCTTCCAGCTGGAGAGACGGATTTACGGGTGGAGGCGGTGGAGGAGTTGGAATCGGATGAGGTGGATGAGTTGGGGGTCTTTTTAACGGGATTCTGTTGAAGAACGATGTTGCTGTGTTTCTCCTTAGTCCCATTGGTTGTCTCTTTCTGTCTGTCTGGCTGGAAAGAACAACGCAGTCCATTTGCTATAATTAACGGCCTGTCTGCGTAATATTCTGCTTGTCTGTCTGCCTATCTATCTGTGTATGTGTCTATGTGCCTGCCTATCTGTCTGTATGTCTGCGTGTCTTCACCCTCCTTGTGTCAAGGTAAACTCACAACCAATTTGCAGCATATACAATTTCTTACGACATCATAAGACCGCCCAGACTGTGGTGGTTTTGAGTTGACCCTTACCCCTTGTAACAATTTGTAGTGATTAGCTAACGATTCAGTGGGTAGGACTAGTCTCTGTTTAACGACGTTGTTGTACAACGGAGATGATTAGCGTTGCCCTCCTTTAATATCCAGGCTTCAGGCTGGCACCACCCGACTATAAGCAGTGTTACAGTGTCGAAGTTCGAACACTCAATGGTTTTCAAAAGTTTATCGAAATGTTACAAACACCGTTGACGTCGACGACAAAGCGTATTGAATCTGCCTAATCAACGCAACTGACAGTTTAATATAGTAGCATGAAGCGTACTATAAAAGGTGTCTAATTTTAAGCGTATATATATTACACCGTTACAGTCATGGGTTTAGCGACATCCTGGGGCATCAAAGGCCGCTAGCGTCAATTGAAATTTTGCTGAAATGTTCTCTCCGTCCATATAATTATTATGCTATAAAATTTCTTTAGCGACAGCCTCATTGCTGAGCGAGAATCAAGCATCTCAAACTAATAATGTTCGTAGAAAGTTTATTTATGCAATGCCCGCACAATATTCGTTTCAAGGTTTTTGTGAGGTTTCTTCAAGGTCTTGTGGATGGCTGTAAGGTATTTGTGAATGTGCGGGAACAACTTGTTTTGTTACTGTCCTACGTTGAGCGACATCCTGTGACATGAGTGACTGCAAAGGCCGGTGACGTCGCCTGAAATTTTCTTGACTGTTCTCACCGTTCGCATGTCTAGAAAATGTACTTATAGCAGCAATGCGTACATATTTCTTTAACGCCGCCTCTTTGGCAAGGACGGTGGGCGCTGCTGAGTAAGAATCTGTAATCTTAATCTAATAATATTCGTAGAAAGTTTATTTCAAGGTTGTTGTCTTCTACAGCGTTGTTTGTAAAGATGATCAGCGTCGACCTCCTCCTTTATCGGGGCTTGGGCGATCGCACGAATTGGCGGAGATCGAACATAGATTGGTTAACAGTAGTTTAACGAATCTTGCAACAAAGACCAGTGACGTCGCTAGAGATAGTACTCGGAGATGATCTGCCTAATAAACGCCACTGACAAACCTATATAGTAACATGAAGCCAACTGTTAAAGGTGTATAATTTTGAGCGTATTGCACTATGCTGTCCTGCGTTTAGCGACATCTTGTGGCATCAAAAGCCGTTGACGTCGACTCAAAATTTTATGTATTTTTCTCGCCATTCAAATGAAATGTCTAAGGAAGCTGTATGTATAGCATCAAATTCAATGTGTATGCATTTATTTAACGACGCCTTCGTGACAAGAAAGATGGACGATGCTCTCTCTGTGTCTGTGTCTGTGTCTGTGTGTGTCTGTGTCTGTGTCTGTGTGTGTCTGTGTCTGTGTCTGTCTGTCTGTCTCTGTCTCTCTCTCTCTCTCGCTCGCTCTCAGGACCCTTTGAATGGTGGTGCTTAATAAATACCTTGATTTTAACAGAGAAGTCTTATTTAGATAGACACCTTAAATAAGCCGGCTCAGCTGTCTATATATTCAGAAATAACTAGATGCATCCGGTAGATTTCTTGCCATATTACGCACGTTATACGAACGGTGAGAACTGTTCAAACTAATTAATTTTGATATTAACGGCCTTTGTTGCCATCATAAGATGTCGGATCCCAGTTTTCTTGATAGATGTGACTCCATCATTTGGCAAAAGTGAGAGAGAGTCACAATGCAGATGTCGTTAACAAATTGAAATTTAATCATTTGATTTCATTGGAATAATAAACGACACAATTATGCAGCAACATAGAAGTGTGTGACTAGTACGTTCCAAAAGACGTCTCCTATAATTATCGACTAGATTTATTATCCGCTCTGCTTGCACTGGAGTAGAATATGGTTCTTTGGTTCTGTTCAGTTGTTCTTCGTTTTGTTAGTTAGGCGCTTCCTATATGACTATAAGCAGTGCAGGAAGAGGAAGGGTTGATGAGTAGAAAGAAGAGAGACAGAGAGACAGGTACAGTCAGACAGAGAGACAGAGGCAGAGAGATAAATAGACAGAGAGGTAGAGATATATATATATATATATATATATATATATACACTGTGTCCGGAAAAATTCCGACCCCCACAGATGTGGTTAAAAAACTATAGTAGATAATAATCGATTTAAAAAAATACAAAAGCATTTTCATCTTGACATACTTACAAACGAAATTCTTTGTAATGTATTAACGGCCCCGTTTAAACTTACGTCATAGTGACGTATTTGAGTTTTATATTTTGTAAACAAAGTTGCAAGAAAATGGCGTTTAGCGAGGAAGACAAAATTGTTATAAAATTTTTACGCCAAAACAAGAAATATGGAGCCAAGAAGTTTCTGAAAAAATTTCCGAACAAGGGTTGGACATTAGGTGGACTAAAGTACCTTATACGAAAAATTGATCTAACCGAATCGTGTAAGCGTCGCAAGGGTAGCGGTAGACCGAGAGTTGCACGGACAACTGAAAATATCGAAAAAGTTGAGGATCTCGTTTTAAGTCAAGAAGATCGACCTCAATCACATCTAACGCTAAGAGAAATCGCTCGAGAGACTGGAATTTCAAAAACTTCAGTGCACGAAATTGTCAAAAATGACCTTCATCTAAAGTGTTTAAAGAAAAGACGAGCGACTGAATTAACAGAAGCCAACAAGGAAGCACGGCTCGAGCGTTCAAGGATTTTGTTAGATCGCTATCCTGATGAAATGGTAAACTTTATTTGGTTTACAGACGAAAAGTTGTTTACCATCGCCACACCAAAGAACAGTCAAAATGATCGTCTGTACGTTGCCACCGGAACTCGGAAGAAAAACATCCCAGCTAATCGTTTGCTTAGTACTCGCCCAACATTCAGCCAGTCAGTAATGGTTTCAGTTGGTGTATCTGCTCTTGGTAAAACAGACATACATTTCATAGAACCTGGCGTTAAAATAAATGGAGCTTACTATCGAGATTCTTTGTTGTTGGAAAAATTATTACCTGATATCAGGCAATATTCAGATTACTACACATTTCAACAAGATGGTGCTCCAGCTCACCGAGCACGTGAAACTGTCGAACTGCTGATAAAGGAGACTCCAGATTTTATACCTCCAAATCTTTGGCCTCCAAACAGTCCGGACTTAAATCCTGTTGATTATAAAATTTGGGGAATAATGCAGGAGAAGGTATACAAGACAAAGGTCAGAAACATTGAAGAACTCCGTGAGCGAATTGTTAATGCTTGGGATGAATTTGATCAACTGGTCGTCGATGCTGCCGTTAGTCAGTGGCGTGTGCGTCTCGTAGCTTGTGTTGAAGCCAATGGCGGACATTTTGAACATAAATTATAGTTCACTAATATTTCAGGATTAAATTGTTTTTGGAATTTTAAAAATTGATGACAATTTACTAGTTCTCTCATTCGTATCTCAGGGGGTCGGAATTTTTCCGGACACAGTGTATACTTTATTTTGCACAAAGCAGAACAGAGAAACTAAGCAAACCTAGCAAAGACTAGAACAGAAATACAAAAATACAAAAACTCCTTCCCAAACAGACTGGGAGACAACTCAAACTATTGCTCCTCTCGAAGCAAAAACGTAGTGGACCTGCGATCTTATATAATACAAGTTGTCTTTTACAGACAAACCATAACCAGTAGGCCTAACAGAGGCCTAACTAAATTAATATGCTCATGACCATAACTGAATGTAGCAATAACTCTCATAGATTTAAAGTCCAAACTGCCTAAACCTGCAATAAATTCTCTTACTGATTCCCATTTGTGAAAACCAAATACTTTACGATGCACATTATTCCAACAAGCATTAGATATAGACAGAGTGGAGACCTTAGCCAATAAACACGTAACACACAGCTGAGCCAATTAAATGCCAGCGTTTTTCAATTTGCACAGGCATGGATTGGAACTCCATACCCCTGGCTTACCAAACCGGAACCCTAACCATTAGACAATCAATTGGCTCTGGCACAGAGGGGCAACATGGAGCATTCCACCCCAGCAAATAAAATCGGGACATTTTTGGCCCATATAAGGCCAGGACAAAGCAGCGCATATTTTAACTGTATAACTACTTGGACAAATGTCCCAGTAGTTTCAGGATTTTCCCCAGTAGTTTTAGGATTTGCCCCAGTAGTTTTAGGATTTGCCCCAGTAGTTTTAGGATTTGCCCCAGTAGTTTTAGGATTTGCCCCAGGATTTGCCTACGTTACCATCATCTCTCTGGACCTGTCAAAAGCCTTTGACTCGGTCAGGCACTCTACCCTCGCGAAAAAGATAGCCACCCTTGACATTCCAGATCACATTTACAATTGGGTGGTTAATTTTTTAGAGGATAGAACACACGTGACAAAGTTCCAGAGTCGGCTTTCGGCGGTTAGGTCCATCAGTGCGAGCGTGGTCCAGGGTTCGGGAATTGGACCGTCGTCATATATTGCCAACGCTTCGGACCTCCATCCGGTACACCTGTCCAACAAAATGGCGAAGTACGCCGATGACACATATCTACTCATCGGAGCCTCAATGAGACATACGGTTGGCGATGAGATGGAGAGAGTGTCATCTTGGGCTTGCGACAACAATCTTCGGCTCAACCAGTCTAAATCCAGGGAGATGCTGGTCGTTCGTCGCGGCTGCGTTGAACCACCTCCGCCACTTCCGGGAGTACAACGAGTGACCTCCTTGAACATCCTAGGAGTTACCATCACTGAGGATCTTCGGGCATCCTCGCATGTTAGTGAAATTCTGGGGTCATGCTCAGGATCCCTCTATGCCTTGAGAGTGCTAAGGGCCCACGGTCTACCCACTCGGGCCCTCCATATGGTCGCTGGAGCGACTACGGTCTCGAGGCTCCTGTACGCGGCTCCGGCATGGTGGGGATATGCTACAGCCGACGACCGGGCCCGTGTGGAGCGATTCCTTGCTCGAATGCGAAGGTCGGGTTACCTCCCGGAGGACTCACGAGGAGCTGCTGAGATGGTGCGTGATGCTGAGGACAGACTGCTACGATCGGTTATGCGATCCAAGACTCATGTGCTGCGATCGGTCTTTCCTGCTACTAATATCCGTCATCATGATCTTCGACCGAGACCACATGATTTTCAATTGTCGCCCACAGATGACAGAAATTTCATCCCTAGGTCATTGTTCAGGAGTGTAATGTTGCCCCGATGACTATGTTGCCCCGTACTTGAACAGTGATTTAAATTGAATAATTTGCTAATTTGTAACTGGTAATTTGTAACTGGTAATACTGTCTATGTAATGGGTTGCGGTGTGCCAACCCAGTGTTTCGTCAATAAACGAATATTATTATAGTAGTTTTAGGATTTGCCCCAGTAGTTTTAGGATTTGCCCCAGTAGTTTTAGGGTTTGTCCCAGTTGTTTTGGTGATTTTTCGCAGGTAATGCTGTACTTGCTGTACAGTGTTAGTCTACATTGAAAGTACCGTTTTGGCAGACTTTGTCCCGGTGGTCCACATCTGTTAAAATATGCACTGGGACAAAGTGTATTGGTGGCAAATTTTGTCCCTGCACAAATTTCCAAGTGGGCGCATTAATCGCGGCATTATTATTTATAATTACGCATTTATTTAGCGCCACTATCTGATGACCAAGCATCAATTGATGTTGCAAACAATTGTGAGTGAAGTACTTGCTCAAGGTCCCTATGTATCTGGGAGAAACCCGTACTCTACGCGTTACAAGGCTATCGCTCTGACCAATCGACTTTCGTGTTACATGTTGCTCATGAAACTATCGCGGATACACGTAGATGGTGGCGCTTAATAAATGCCCTGATTGGAGTTGAGGTCTTTGTTAACGCAGATCCCTATGATCCGTAGTACATAATGAGTCTCCTCCTCCTTCTCCTCCTCCTTCTCTCCCCCTCCTTCTTCTTCTCCCTTCTCCTCCTCCTCCACCCTCCTCCTTCTCCTTCTCCTCCTCCTCCTCCTCCTCCTCCTCCTCCTCCTCCTCCTCCTCCTCCTCCTCCTCCTCCTCCTCCTCCTCCTCCTCCTCCTCCAGGATTGGCATTCCTCCTCCGTTATCTGGGCTTGGACCTGGCATCTGTCGATGGCACGAAGTGGCGGAGTTCGAACACTGATAGGTTAACAAAATGTTTAGGGCTCTGACCAAGCTTATACCGTGTCACATGTTGCATAGTACATTCCAAAAGACGTGTGCTATAATAATCGACTAGATTTTATAATCGGCGCTGTTTACGCTGGTATATTCTTTGTTTCTTTTCATTTTCTTTTGTTCTTTTTTCTATTCATTTGTTATTTGTTTGTGTTCATTTGTTCTTCTTTAGATTTTATTTGCTGCTTGTTTCCCTCCCATGAATGCTCGTTTCCAAATGTGTCGTAGAAGCGGCTTCATTAAACGCCCTCTGTGTCCCATCCTTAAATAGCGCCAGTTTACACCATTTTAAAGGTGTCAAGGGCGAGAGCTCTAACCGATCAGTTACTACGTCACGTGGTGCTCATAAAACAATCGCGAATCCACGTACATACACATTTTCAACATCTTATTAATCGTGTCCGATCCTTAGCCTACATGTATATAGAACTGGTTGACCTCATTTCAAAGGTGTCGATCGATCGACAAGGCGATCGATCCAACCAATAGACAACCGTGTCACATGTTGCTCATGAAACAATCCTGAATTCACGTATATAGTGGCGCTTAATAAATGCCCTGATTTTAGCAGGAAGGTCTTCGTTAACGCTGAACCTTATGATCCGTCGTACATAATTAGTCAGTGAGTGCTCCTCCTCCTCCTCCTCCTCCTCCTCCTCCTCCTCCTCTTCCTCCTTCTTTTCCTCCTCCTCCTTCTCCTCCTCCTCCTCCTCCTTCTCCTCTTCCTCCTGGAATGGCACTCCTCAACCGTAGCATGCGTCGGAATGCGGCCGAGAGTTACTTGTAGAACTTGGAATAGGAATAGGCGTAGAGGAGGATTGGGTTGAGGACGGAGGAAGAGGAGGAGTTCAGGTGGCTGAGGATGACCGAGGCCGAGATAACGACGACGCATGGTAGACATCATGTGGGACCTCCTCCTCCTCCGAACACCGTCACCATGCAGTGTGTCTGGATGTGGATGGGCAGCCAGCAGTAGGCCGTGACGACGGACAGGACCACGGAGAACCAGTTGGCTGCCATGATCTCTCTCTTCCAGCTGGAGAGACGGATTTTCGGTCGGAGGCGGTGGAGGAGTTGGAATCGGATGAGGTGGATGAGTTTGGGATCTTAATAGGGTTCTGTTGACGGAGGATCTTGCTGTGTTTCTCCTTAGTACCATTGGTTTTCTCTTTCTGGAAAGAACAACGCATTGCATTGCTACAATAAACTGTTTGCCTAACTGTCTGTGTCTGTATGTCTGTGTGCGTCTGTCTGTCTTTGCGTCTGTCTACCTGCCTATCTGTCTGTGTGTCTGTATGTCTGCACCTTCCTTGTTCCAAGTGAACGCTCAACCCACTTGTTAGATCCAATGTTTTTACGGCATCATAGTGCCGCTAAGGTTGTGTACGTTTTGACCCAAACTCCTTCTAACATTTTGTGGTGAATAGCTAACGATTAGGTGGGTAGGATGGTTTCTGTTTAACGATGCCGTTGTATAACAAAGATGAATAGCGTTGCCCTCCTACTTTAATCCAGACTCGGGACTGGCCCCGATCGATCGCAGGCAGTGATGGAGTTCAAACAAAAGTTTAACGAAATCTTGCAACAAAGATCTCTGCGTCGATTGAGACATTTACCTAATCAGTGGCAGTAGTTTCAGTTTAACGGCACTGTGTAATAACAAATATCATTAGCGTCCCCCTCCTCTTTCATCCAAGCTTGGAGCTGGCACTACCACAAGTATGCTATTGGCGGAGTTATTGATTATAAATATGATTGACAGTGGGCAAACGTGAATACTCCTCTTCCTTAGTGATGAAAAATACAAACGATTTCCAGGCTAACTGAATATATCGGCAGAAGAAACATGTTATTCAGGTGTCTAAATCCAAATTTTCATTTGGTTAGTTAGTTGCTGTTAAACGACGCTGTGTCATAATAAAGATAATTAGCGTCTCCCTCCCGTTCTCCAGGATTGAAACTGGCACTACTAGAGTATGGACAGTGAACGGTTTATTATTTTTAATTAGTTTAACTTAATTAATTCAATGACATTTTATGGCACCAAAGCCAATTTGCTTATGTATGCAGAGGTAGTATTACTAAAACTGCGGAGCAGTTAGACGCTAGTATTATACACTTAAGACAATGTACGATGGATGGATCACAGTATAACGGCAGCTTGTGACAACATAGGCCGTTTCCGCCGACAAAGATTATTTTTGGCGTATTACAGTTCTAAGAAACAAAAACAAAAGCAAAAGCAAACAATGTACGTATTGCTGACCATATAACTATAATATAGATTGAAGCGTTTTAAGGGTGTCTTAGCGGAGAGGTGTATTCAATTCAATTTCACTTGGATATGATCAACATCAACGACTTGGTGGCTGTTTTCCCCTCAACCAATCAAATAGGAGTAATTATCTTTCATTGTCGTGATCGTATACACAGAGAATTTATAAAGCAATACTACCAAGCCAAGCACGGGGCGCCAGCTTATTCACGAGCGATTAGTCGTTTTAGAGAAGTTGTCCAGAAATATAAATTGAAAACCTAGTCCGCTTGTCAGCTCTTCCTTTGGACACCTTGAAAACGCTTTCCTCAGATACTATATAAAAACGTCAGCTCATTTAATATCGGTAAGATTTTAGCAGATTGGGGTTAACCAATGGAAACGTAATAATTTGATTTTATTGAAACAAAAAAAACGATACAGTTATGCAGTAACGTAGAAATGAGTGAGAAATACATTCCAAACGTAAGTAAGTAAATAAGTAAGTTATCCTTTATTCAACCATCTGCTAACCGCACTTTGCTGTACATAAAAGTTTCATGAAATCGTGAATCAATCATCCTTATTATAATAAATCATCTTAAACGACTACATTTTATAATAAGCTGATTGCGCTTCTCTTTGTTTCTGTTAATTTGTTCTTCGCTTCTGTTAATTTGTTCTTTTGTTGTTTCTGTTAATTTGTTCTTCGCTTCTGTTGTCAAACCAGCGCTTAACGACACCTTTCGGCTGGAAGGATGTTTACGTCCACATTTTAATGGGTTTTCTGGTTAGTTGATGTTTAACGACACTGTGCCATAACAAGGATGATTAGCGTCGCCCTCCTCCATTCTCCAGACTTGGGACTGGCACTTGCACAGTTAGGGCAGTGTCCGTCACTGCCCAAACTGTGGTAGTGCCAGTTCTAAGCCTGGATAGGTCCCTAAACAGTAGAACTGTAACAAAGAAGATCGAACCCGCACCCTGCGCGCTCCAAGCAAATGCTCAATCCATTTGAATAGTATCCAACGTTTTATGAAATCATGAGGTCGACAGAGCTATGGTCGTTTTTTGACCGTAACTTTCTGTAGCATTTTACGGCGAATAGCTAACTATGCAGTGGGTAGGCGCGGTGGTGTAGGGTATATTCGATTCAGTGCCCGCGCTGTAGTCGGGAGTGCCTCTGAGTAGAAATCTTGAAGGGGCGCTATAACAAGTGCTCATACATACATAGGCGTAGTTTCTGTTTTACGACATGTAGGCCTACTGTTGAACAACGGAGCTGAATAGAGTTGACCTCCTCCATTATCCAGACTTGGAACTGGCCCCACACCGATAGCAGAAAGTGGCGGAGTTCGAACACTTATTGGTTCTCAAAAGTGTAACGAAATCTTAAAGCAAAGTGCGTTGACGCTTTTAAAGATTGTATGTTGCAAGTAGACATGTTGCGGAGTCCTCTGACCTTGAGGGGCTGGGAACCATTTTTATATACATTATCTTTAATTGTTTTTTTTTAAATTTCCAGCTTGGTGCCAGGTAATAATATATTAACATCAAATATTTACGATGTTTAGATTTGTATATACTATAATTTTATAAGAATTTTTCATCTAATAGTTCTACTTGATTACTTAATTTATTGAAGGCAACAAGCGCAATAATACAATGTGTGTGTGTTCACAGTTTAACGGCAGCTTATGACAACATAGGCCGTTGCCGCCGACAAAGATTAGTTTTGGCATATTACAGCTCGTTATATTGGTCATATTAGTAATTGACATATATATTGCAGATCTGAGTCCCTTATTAAAGGTGTTTAAATGAAACGTTATATTTCGAACAGCAGAAACCAGCGCTTAACGACACCTTTCGGCTGGAAGGATGTTTACGTCCACATTTTAATATCTTAAGAAGATTGCGAAGAATGCGAAGAAGAAGAAGATAAAGAAGAAAAGAAACAAGAAGAAGAAGAGGAAGAAAAAGATGAAGAGCATGATCAGGAGCAAGAGAAGGAGCAGGAGGATGAAAAGGGAGAAGGCAAAGGAAGAGGAAGGGAGAGGCGGTAGAGCAAGAGGAAAAGGAAGGTGAGGAAGACGAGGGAGAGGAATAGAAACAGGAAGTCGAGAAGGAAAAACAGAAGGAAGAGGATGACTTATATGAGAAAGCGGAGGAAGAAGAGGAAAAGGATAAGGATGGAGAGTAAGAGGCGGATGAGAATTACAAGTAGGAGTTGGAATAAGTGAATAAGGAAGGAAGATGAGAGGACGAGGAGAACGAATTGTTTGTTGGATAGTAACGAGGTGAAATGTGGAGAGAAGGAGAGGTGGATGACGACGAAATAAAGGAGGAAAAGGAGGAAGAAGACAACAAATCTACCAAAGACGTGGTCGACCTTGATTATCTTCGAAGAAGAGGAAGCCAGTGTTTTATGTTCTTGAGGCTCACATCGACTTTGAACAATTGAATAAGCTAAGAAAAACTAATTCCAAACTACTTGTTACCAGGAAACAAAACGACTATATATAGCGATACGTAAACCAATTTCAAAAGGTGTTTAAAGAGATCATAACATTATTCGTGGTATTCAGTGTTTAGCGACATCTTGCAGGTGACAGGACCGTTAACATCGACCTTACCTTGCTCACCTATCGTCGGTTGTAAAAGTGTAATATAACCGATGGTGGGGACTTCCTCAGGGTCCTTACATAGGAAAAATGTTGGGTGAGCATCGAACCCGTATACTCTCCGTTTTACAAAGCGAGCACTCTCGCCAACGACTCCCGTGCCCACATCTTCACGATTAGAAACGGGATGCTACGAATACTGCGTGTTCTTTCTTACTGCCTGGCGAATATGAAGACATCTTACGACGGCCAGGTCCTTTGAAGTCGAACTTAAATTGCCAGCAATAGAATAATTACTATTTATTATTATTATTCCAAGGACTAATGTATTATTATGACATCAAAGTCCGTTGACGACAATTCGTAAATGTATCAGTTGTGCAAAAGAAATTTTACGAAGTAATTGCTGTTTTAACTATAAAGATAAGGCATCATAATTATGAAGGTGTCTGAGTAGTTTAAGTATTACTTTACAGTGTTTAACCACATCTAGGTAATGCACCATGAACTTCAATGCCATTCGAAATTAATTTTTCTTATAGAAACCCAAGATATCTAATTAAAGGTGTCGAAGTAGTTTATGTAATACATCACAGTGTCGACATCTTACTGCAGTGATTAGTTTGAAGTCTGGTCTCATTCATTGTCTTTATTATTGATTAATATGATTATGAAAAGGATATTTGTTTGCCGTAGGCTGCTGTTGAAATATTGTTGTAGAAATTTTGATCAGTAGTTTTCTGTTTATAATTTTTCTGAGTTTCATCGGATTACCTTTCTGTCTCTCCTAATTTTCGTTGAATTCTTTGATTTCTGTAGTCTCCTAAACAACACATATCGTCCACTCCATCGTTCTCTATCATCGACCCACAAACTTTTCTGTGGACTCTCACTCTCGGCCATCTGGTGAGCAAAACGAGCTTGCGTCGATTGTTAAAGACCGATTGCACAAATCAACCCCAGTTTGGGGAGGGCTTAATTTTTCCGTTGAGGGTCGGACTTGGATCGACGTCTGATAACTCTCTGGACACTACCTCTGACTTGACGCAGCGCTCGTAAATAAACTGGTGCCCTGCGCTTAGCTAGTATTTAGTCACATGTAGTTGGTGTTTAACAAAGATCATAAGCGTCGTCCTCTTTTTCCAGGCCATTGACAGGTAATATTTACATGAAATATTTACATAAAATATTTACAATGTTTAGATTTTTATATTTTATAAGAATTTCCATCTTTAATCATCGTAATTCTACTTGCTAGCTTTAATTGATCGGTTACACGCCACACTCAGTTACCGCCTGCGTTGCACTTGACATATATATAGCGTATTTGAGCTTTTTATTCAAGGTGTTTAAATGTAACTTAATATTTTGAAGAAGAAGATGAATGCAATTATTGACGTATCTTTACCATCCTCTGTATGTCTCTGCTTTGTACTTTCACCCATCCCCTATCTCTTTCACCTTCCTGCACCCGCCTCAGTACCTTCACCATTCTCTGGATCTCCTAGCTATACCTTCTCCCATTTTCGAATTCTTAATGGCAAGAATCGTTTAATTAAGACAATTCCACGCATTAATCGCGATTTAATCTCTAGTCCAACATCTGGATGTGAACGGCTGGATCTAGATTTCCATCGTCCGTTCTTAAATACTAACTGCTAATAAAGTTTGCCTGCTAATAAACTTTGTTTTACTTGGCCTAAAACTTGACAGAATAGTTGGCTTGCCTTTTTTTAAAGCGTTCATAGTTTCAAATGCAATGTTGCTATGAAAATTCTACGTGAATTATTAGGCTTCAAATTGCAATGTTTTAGTGTCTCTAATTTTGATAAAATTAAAAATGCTGAACAACCCAATCTTCCTAGCTGCTTATATAGACGTGGCTAGATGACCGATTGATTAGAGCGTTTGTCTTGAGACGCGAAGAGTACGGGTACGAGCCTCCACTCAAAATTACTGTGTAGGGACCTTCAGGAAGTCCTTCACTCACAATTGCTTTGGGCCATCGACGTTCTGTTGTTTGGTCGTGTGCACTTCTGATTTTTACTATCATAATATGCAAATATTTATAATAGGACTCTAACATATCCACAGCATGTATAAATTTGCATAACCACCAAAAGTTTACAATCGAGCATTATCATACTTGCGATCGATAAAAATGACGATTATATCTAGTGTTACCTAAGTCAATTAAAAAGGTGTTTAAATGGATAATGACATTATTAGTAGTATTCAGTGTTTAGCGACATCTTGCGGGTGACAGGGTCGTTGACATCGACCTTACCTTGACCGCATATCGTCGGTTGTATAAGAGTTACTTTAACCGCTGGTGTGGACTTCCTCAGAGTCCATACATAGTAAATAATGTCGGGTGAGCATCGAACCCGTAACTATTCGTTGAACATGCCGAGCGCTTTATCCAATCTGCAACCGTGCTCACATTTTAACGATTAGCTGTTGCTTGTAGGAACAGGATGCCAAGTTGGACCAGCAAGACCGTGTAGTTATAACTCCGCATGCTATAATTATTAAGTAAGTTATTTGAGGTATTAACTTTTACGTGAGATTAAATTGAACTTATAAAATCACATAAAGCATATTTTATCACCTGTGTAAGTTTTTTTGTTGTTTCAGTATTACTGCACTTTTTGGTTTCTAAATAATTCTCTTAAATGTTATGCTTAATTTTTATAAGATCTAAGTCCTTCATTCTTCAGTGTGTGCGCTTTTTGTGTTAAGCAGAATATTTGTGCTTTCGGATGTGTCTTTTGAAACTTATGGCTCGGTCCCGAGAATATGTTTTCAAATACCTTGAATTGTGCATTTTCAGCATACTAGCAGTCTTACTTTCTATCTTCATTGTCAACAAGCTCTATCCATTATAGCGTAGTGAGGATTTAGAATTGACTGGTTTTTATTCGCTTGGTAGTTATGAAGAAGATAGGGTCCAGAGTTTAACGACATCTTATGGCATCAAAGATCATTGACGTCGATTGAAATTATTCTGAACACTTCTCATCGTTTGTATATAATAGCAAAATACATGACCTAATCGTTAAGTTAAACACGTTGAACGCGAATGAATGACGAACATATAGCGCTAAATGAAAGTGTTATAAAGGTGTTTAACTGGAACCTCTATGCATGCGTTATAATAATAATAATAATAATCTTTTCTTTATTAAGCGCCTGACAAACGCAGTTCGCTGTACATATTTTACTAAGCAGGACATTTTGTGCTTTCGGATCTGCCTTTTGTAACCTAGGGTGTAAATATTATAGGCCTATAGGGAGTATAGGCCTATAATACTAAGGACTGGTTTCAGTAAAAAAATATGAATTAAATCCATAATGAAACATGTAAAGTAAAAAGCTAAGGTCGATATAAACAGCTCTAGTAACCTTAAGACGCCGTTAAACACAGCATGTATTGCACTCTTTAAACACCCTTTAATCGGTATCCGTTGAGGAAATATTATAAATGTTCGCCACTTCTCTGAACGACTACTTCTTTGGATTTATTTCTATTTTTCTCTGATGTTTGTCATTGTTTAGGCGGTTCTGTCAGTTGGGTCTGCTTGAGCCAGCTGATAGCAGTGGTGTTTGGCCATGGTTTTCCTGCGACTTCCTGTCAAGGATGATGTCTGCTGACCTATTCTACAATGTCCAATGCATTGAAATGAAAGACGATTTCCATGCTATTTTTGTCTTCAACGAAGGTATTTAACCTGATTATTCATTATTTATTTCGTTGGTGTCAAGAAGCCAGTGATTGTTGAGCTTGAGTTAGGTCTGATCTTTTAACATATGGGCTGGACCTCTGTAGGTATGTATATATTTATTAAAGTGGCCCTTAGCATACAGCCCAAAAATACAAATCATAAAACTTAGTCTGTTATGCTTTCAATACATGCCAATTATTGAAGTAACATTATGTGGCAAAAATTTTTGGAATTGTATAACATTTAGTGGTGGAATGTACCCCGAGACTTGGTCAACAAAGAAATGAACAGACGTAGAAGAAACAGCTAGGGGAGAGGGACAAGGATATCACCCTGAGTTGCCAAAGCTGTTAATAACAGCTAAGGCAAAGGAGATTGATATATACTGTGTTGTATTTTAAGTTTAATATCTTTTTACCAAAATAATGTCTGATATTTAGCTTCTTGTAAACATCTATTGTTCAAGTTTACATTACAGCTGGTTACATGTAGGACAAAGCCTATTGGCAAAGCGAATGGCGCAGGGACCCATATCTGGTACATACACGCATTCATGCTTGTACATATACATACATAAAGGCACACATTGAATACACATACCTAACCATTCCTGTCAGCAATTGTTGAGGATGATTTTGAATACCTGGTGTGGATGTTATTATTAGAGACGAAGATCAGTTGGACAATACTACAGAATCACAACCTCTCTTCTCGTGTGCCTCAGCAGACAAGCAGCAACCAACAGTCACTCAACAACCCAGCATCCAGTCAGCATCCAGTAAGCAGCCACCCCCTTTAGAAAGAGGATCAATCGTTCGCATTGTGCACATAAACAGTCTGGCTAATTTCTATGTTCACATAGTTGATAACAATCTATTGAAGGCATTCAATGGCCTTATCAAGCGGCTAACGGACGAATGCTTAAAATGTACCTTGTCCTCGTACATCCCAAAGACACCAGGAGAAGTTGTGGCTGCATTGTATCGCAGGCAGCACGAGTTATGTTTCACCTGGCATCGTGCTAAATTTCTGCAGATCATGTCATCAACCGCTTGCAGAATGGAGTTTGTGGATTATGGAATTGTCGACGTTGTTGAATGCAAGAATATTCGACCTCTGCCTCTTGACTGCCAGTTAGAGGTCCTCTCAGGGATGGCCGTGCCATGCTGCATGTACAATTTGTGCAAAATTCCTAGGGCTGGAACAGGAGATACGGGTTCATCCCGATGGTTCAACAATCTTATGCATGGAAAGCATTTTACCATCATTACAGCTTTGCGTAATGTCTCTAACAGATATGCAGTTTCTTGGATCCCCATGGATTGAAACTGATTTAGTTTCATTTCATTTGATTTTATTGGTGTGTTTATAATTTATTATTAAGATTTTTATTTTTGATATTTATTTTGATAATTATTCTTATTTATGAATAATAAATATTTATGACAATTCCATAATCCACAAACTCCATTCTGCAAGCGGTTGATGACATGATCTGCAGAATTTATTATGATATTTATTATGATATTTATTATGATAATTATTATTTATGATGTTTATATTTGGGGCAATGTAGTGTTGGATTCTGTTTAAACTGATTTGGTTTGGTGGTTTCAAGTTACAAGCAGAATCATTCTTTTAACTTTTCTGTGTTGAAACAAACAAGTGATCGGTTGCATAGTTTGCATACTTACATTTCTCTTGGGAGTACATTTTTGTGCTCTTTTTATTTATGCACTGTGTATAAGCTCTGGAAAGATACTCTAAAATGTTATTCTAGAGTTCTTGTGCAATTAAATCATTTTAGCTATATTGAGATGTATTCAAGAATTTATAGTTTTGTTGTTCAAGGCTAATTTAGAGAGAAAAGGACCAAGATATCATTAGTAAGATGAATGGAGTTTTGTTTTAATTGATATGTGCAAGACATTATTTAATTGTTTAAGTCTGTGATATTTTGAGTAATGCAAGTGTTTTTCTAATTAGTTTCCAACTGGAAACAGGCTCAGTGTGAGCTTTTTTATTTGCTGATCGTTTTTGTCGAGTTTTTACTTGTTTTCTTGAAAAAGCCTAAACTAGGCTTTAGTAAGTAAGTAAGTAAGAATGTTCTTTATTGAACGCAAGCAAACGCTCAGCGCTTTACATACAAAGTCAGAAATAATTTATGTACAAAGAAAACGATAATTAGAAGAAAATTAGGTCAACTAGAAAACATATGTCTAACTGTACAACATCCTAGCTAAGAAGCCACGCCTGGTAAGGAATCAAATCTAGGAGAACACGGTTATGTGAGAGTGGGCGCAGGTCATGACCAGTGCAATTGACAGAGGTGAGAAGGTCGTGTGAGGGTGTGGCTAGTATTTCGTTAAGATGTTTCTAAATAGGTCTATATCAGCTTTTTTGCAAAGCTCCTCAAAGGTGGGGAAAGATTTAGGTAGGAAACCCAGGCGTACCAACTTGCGGACCAGCGCGCTCAGAGAGCCAAGTTCCTGTTTACTGGCGAAGCCCCACCATACTTAAGTAGTATTTCTTTTTTCCCTAATCCACAAACTCCATTCTTTTTTTATGCATTTGTACATTTTCTAATTTGTGAAATGATTCATTGGTGCGTATTCTGGCATATCATTTTAAATAAGAAAAAAGTTTACAAACACTTCACATAGCTTTGGTTAATTGTTGTAAATGATGAATAAACAAAATACTGTTAGATTAGGCCTAATGATTGATGAAACTAGGGTGACCCTGCTAGCGGAACCTTATTTTCCTTTGGGTCTGCCTATTGACGCCACTGCACATGAATGTCTTGATTGTATTTGTTTGTGATAGTATTCTTATGGTGATCAATAAAAAGAATTATTATAACTTGACTATTACCACAGAATAGATAAAGCTACGCTTTATCTATTCTGTGCTATCGGTGCATTGGCTAGGGAACAGAGGATACCCAAAAGGGGCACAAGCCCCGCTTAATTAGGGTCACCCTTTTTAACAATATTCAATTATGACTGGTTAGTAAGTTGAAAAGAAAGAAAGGTTCATCAACTCAATAATTTCTTAACTAAATAATAACATTGCAATTTTCTAAGAAGATCAATATGTAAACAATTAGATGAAACTGTGGAGATGGCTATTTCAATGATGAGAAATTATTGGACCATTGTTCGTGGAAGTTGCTGCAGAATCCTGTCCAGCTGGGAGGTCCACAGAAGGAAGTACAGATCGAGGAATCCCTTTTGGTTAGAGCCAAATACTTTCGTGGAAGAGGCCATCGGGATTCGTGGATTTTCGGCGCTTACGATGTGGAGGCTAAAACTGGCTACATCACCTTTGTATCGAAACGGGATGCGGCTACACTGCTGCCGATTATAGAAAGGGTTGTGGGCCCGGATCGGTCGTAATATCTGACGAGTGGGCAGCGTACTGATCGAGGCATCCCTAACTTGGCCGGGAATTACACTCATATCGCACTGTAAACCACAGCAGAAACTTCGTGGATCCTGTTTCTGCTGCCCACACGAACCACGTAGAAAATTATTGGAAATGGGTAAAGTCCATCTTTAAACGGATGAATGGCACCCAGAAAAATATGATTCCGAGCTACCTGGATGAATTCATGTGGCATGAGCGATTCGGACAAACTCGATCATAATTTAAGTTTTCTGAACATTCTGCAACAAATCTCGGAGCGCTACCCTTGTTAGCCATTTATCAGACTCTAAGTTAAGTGACTTTAAGATTTTCTTAAAACATATAACATGAACATTTCGGCTGTAAATTTTTGCTTAAAACCTTTCGCTTTGTTAATATTTTTGTTATCATTTTTATTAAAGTAAGGTCGTGGATACAGTCACGCCCGACGTGAACCTATACCTGGGACTAGAATCAGGCCCGCCTCGCAATTGGTCAGTGCATGTCACATGATTGTGTGTACCTGAAAAGAAACGACCGATAAACATTCCCGATTGTGGTGGAAGGTTGTTCACCGTGTTTTCTAAAGACGACACTAACCCTAACCCTGACCCTAACCGACCCTCACGACGCCTAATCTGACCCTAAACGACCCTCACGACGCCTAATTTGACCATAAACGACCCCACGAATCCTAACTTGGCCGTAACCGATCCTCAAGATGTCCGCCATATCAAAATTTCACGGGAAGACAACAAATTCACGTGACAGGCTTTAGCCAATAACGCGACGGGCGTAAATTTAGTACCGGGATCCGCTAACGTCCCAGGCGTGAGAGGATCCACTACGTTAAAGGAATCTTGTCTGATTTCGTGTTGCGAACTTCGGTCACTGAGGTGTAGAGGGCGTATTACTGTTGCGGTGATGCCTGCGGTGATACAGTGATATATAGTCACTTTGACTATAAATATTCATAAGAAAATTGAGGCCCCTAAAGCGCAAGTTTACCCAAATAAAAGTCCGCTGATGCAGAGCCTTCTATTACCATTAAATTTAGCCAATCACAGCGCGAGTTTTGCTTACACGCTGAACGCCAAACTCTCGGTAATAGAAGGCTCTGGTGTGAACCAGAAGGGTCCCGTACGCAAACCGTTGACAAAAACCGTCAGATAACCGTACCGGATAACCGGGTCAACCCCGTAAGGGACCCGTGAGGTCGCGTTTGCTGGGTAGTACGATCTCTGGAGCCGCCGCTGGTACGAGTCTTTAATTGTTACAGAACACGGTCATGTCTGTCGTGTTTTCTTACTTAATAGGCAATATACAGCTGCAGTGGCGGTTTTATTAGGGGGGCTGTAGCCCCCCTAGATGGAAAGTTAGCCCCCCTAGTTTTTCTCAGCCCCCCTATGCACACTTTAGCCCCCCCAGACTCTGCACTCTGCTCCAGTCAGAGTGCTCAGATCCAAGCACATGTCTATCTATATACTAATTGCTTCCCTGTTACTACAGAAGGGCTGGGGTGTTCAAGAAGAGACTGAAGAACAGATTACAGCCTCAGCAGCCGAGATTAGGCCAGCCAAAAGCACTCTATGACCCTGCACACCGGGGTGACATTAGCTTTAGGAGCAGGGATAGCAACAGGGCAACAGCAACAGCAACACCAAGAGGGGGATAACCAGACAGTGGCAGGCAGAATAATTAAGGCCTCTGCGTACTATAGTGTATACTGTATGTGTGTGTTAATGACTATTTGTGTATACAGAGCAGTGCGTACTAGAATACGTTTGGGCACGTATATAGGTCTACACAAATTAATGGATAAATTCACTGTGAGAAGTAAAAAAAAGAAAAGCTTATGAGCTACACGATGAACTTTCTACGGCATTGATAACACTATGACAGGTATGTAAAACTAGTACACATGGGATGGAATCATTCATGGGAGAACTTGCCCCAGTTTGGCAGCAATATATTTACCCGAAAATACTGAGGGCGGGGATAGATTTTCTAACCCGCAAATGGAATTGAGGTGCATGCTTTGTAGTGAGGGATACAGTCTTCTCTCCACAGTAAATTCAATTTTAATGTTAACAGTCAAACTGCTCCATTTTTGGACAATTATGAGATACAATGAATATCCATGCCGTCTTCAGCTGTCGACGGGAATCCGTTGGTTGGTTCATCGTGTGTGCGTGGGCCCGCCACTGGTAACTCTTTCAGCTTACTGTTTTGCTAACTGGTGTAATATATTCGTCGTAATGACATTTAACATCATAATATTATAGGCTAGCGCAGAGAGCGCCCCTGAGTAGATATCTTGAAGTGGCGCTATAGCCTATAAGACATTATTTTCAGACAGACTGGATTACACGATGCGGAAATGTTTTACAATTTCTGATGACTATGCCCTATACTTTTCCTGATTTAATGATAATCACATTTACCAGGCTAACATTAACAATTCCTGTATCTCCAGCCAGTTCCGAAAGGAGCTTTTCAACCCTGAAAAGAGTCAAAACTTATCTCAGGTCAAACGTGTCAAAGCAGAGATTGAATCACCTTTGCATGCTTAGTATTTAGAAGGAACTTGGCCTTTCACTTAGTCTTTCACTTCTTCAAGATACATCAGCAGTTGTTGATAAATTTGCAACCATAAAAATGGGCATCTTAATTTGTTGCTGAAAATTTAAAATATCTGGGTATAATCTTGCTAAAACTTTGCAAAGAGGTAGAAGATGTTGCATGAACAATAAAACGGATCAGGTCGATAAAAAAATGTACTACACAGATGAAGTTTTTTCCATCAGCTTTTCTTTTTTCATACTGACATAATCGTACTTTAGAGATTATTCTGTTTATCAGAACGTCGGCCAGACGATATTAAATTGCAATTCAGTAGGTTGCTGAAACGGGTAACCGGGGTCAGCACGCTCAGCAGTATGAACACGTACATTAATGAGAAGGGGCTAATTACTTTTTAGCCCCCCCAGTCCAAAAAGTCTAGAACCGCCACTGATACAGCTGCAGTAATGCATTGTCCAAGAAATTGGAAGTGTATAATATACTGTATAGTTGGAAGTATAATGATGGCACGCAAGCCAAGTCTTAGATCTCGCAAGGCCATCAAATAAAGTTGTGTATCCGAACATAAGAATACGGTCTGTAACAGGACCCGAGTAAAAAGCAGCAACATTGCTTGAAATTTATTTGGGATTTCGAATTCCAAATTGCTTGGCAACGGTGGGCATCAGTTCCGCCACTAGTAAGAACCTTCTTACGATGACGTCGCAGTGCTCTTGTCAATGTATCCCGCTTCGGCGGTGCCATCAGAACATTATCGTCTAAATTAGCAGCGACCGAACCTTGTGAAGAGCTTGGTGTTGCAACCGTCTCCAGCATTTTCTGTTTCATTTAATTAACAGCCTCACGTGCTAATCCTGTCGCGACATTTCCACTGTGGTTGTGTTCAGGCACTCAGCTTCCGATTTTGCCGCTTGCATCTGTGAGCAATCTCGTTGTACATTGAAAACGATGACATTTGAAACATTTCCAATGCGTCTGACCTTTCTGGTTTTCCGTTTCTTGCCACTACTCGGAACTTGGTAGCCTACAAGAGTTCGCCTACCTCCTGTCGAAGCGCAGTATTGCAACAAATCAGACATTGTGTCAAACGACAAGTTCACCTATGAATTTCTGTTTTTCTTGTGGGATGGTTAAATACTGAATACCGTGGAATTATACAATAACTTCTCGTTACGAGCTTATGATTAATTTTATGAATTGCTCCGTAGTGTCATCGTAATTGCAGTATTCGCGAGTCAACGGGATATGTTAACTACAGTAAGTGACACGCGTTATCATCTGCCGTTAATTACAGTCACTCACTTAACTTATTATCTGACATATCGGTGATTCTATGGTACCTGAATCTCAACATATGCAGAATTTTGTCCTTGGCACGCCTAGATATGCAGAAAACGAAATTAAGCTGAAATAAGCATTCTGTAACTATGAAAGAGATCTGAGGTTGGCCCAGCATTTGGTCCGACGTATTTATCATTCGATATAGGGGTCATTGCATAATTACGTAACGCCGAAAATGACCGTTTTGGACCCACCCACCTACCCTGTAACGCTTCGTAACGTTTCCCTAGAGTATAGATATTGCAGTGAACAACTCCAGGCTTTAAATAGTGAAGTCTCTTAAAACACGTTGCATGAATTGCAGGTGATGTGGTGCCAACGTGGTGTGGAAGCCAGCAGTCAGTTCTTCACGTGAAATGTGCGACACGTGCAGTACGAACATTTTCAACATCCACTGGGTGTGTCATAAATGCGGCTACATGGTGTGCCATGATTGTTGTTATCAGTCAAAGACACTCAATTGCGCTCAGTGCCAGGCTGATGATGCAACATGTGAGCACGGCTTCAAGTGGGCCAAATCATAAACCTCACAACCCTACAGAACTGATGCTTGCTCAGATTATTCCAAGCGACTGTGAGTTTTTTGAGGCTTCTGTTTTTGCTCTTGCAACAGAACTTACTTGCAATGTGGATGTGGCACTATACTATCTGTATACTGAAATGTCCTGATCATTATAGAATTAAATGTGGTAGAATGTGGTTGTAACATAAGCACACAAATTTTATAGCTCGTCGCTAAAGGGTTAAAAAGTTAAAGTTCTACTTTTCTCAGATGATGCTTCTTGCTGTTCTATTTGAATGAGAATTGACTTTTTATTTCTTTAATTTAAATGTCAAAATATGCAGCTACTGCCGTTTTACTATGTGCTGATTATGCATTTTGTGTTCGTGATGTGAATAATCACAATTGCAGTTATTAGAAATGAACTTTGTACAGCTAATGTTGATTTCGGATAAAAAGTTATAATCAAAAGCACAATGTTTTCTACAAACTTAAGAAGCTGGAAGTATTCATTGCGCTTGCGCACTGCAGATATAGTAAACAAACTCAGAGTCTGCTTAGCAAGAAGACCGCTTGTGATTTTACGGCTTTCTTACTAAGCACAATAGGTGCAGTTATGGTGAATTCAATAGGGTTATATCTCAGCCGGGAATTCAAATATGTCTATTTCACGTTGTACCAATGTGTAGCCTTGGTATACAATGCCGACCATGGTGTTAACACAAAATTTGAAAAATATCAAATACGGTCTGCTTGCTAAGCATGGGAGAGAGGAGGTTGAAGGATATCCATTTAGAGTTTAGGTTGACCAACTTGTAGTCTCACGCAGACTATAAACTGATCGATGGTTGGCAGTTAATGTATATTCAGAGTCCTGGTGACCTGGTCCTCTGAATTGTTCGAAAGATGAAGAAGGACATCAAGCCAAATGAAGTGCTTGCTTTCAGGACACAGTCATTCTAACCAATCATTCTAACGTATTCCTTAGCATTCTGCTTCTAAGCCATTACTCGATTACTGTTCCATGTTGGACTTGAGTATCATCTGCTGTCAAATTTATTTTAGGTTTGTGGTTCATTGGCCGAATGCTTGACAACAGTTATGGACTGAACTGTTCAGAAATAAAAAGAACGCAGTTGTCAAGCCAGGATAGTCTCTACATTTATCAGAAGGAGAAACCTTCACACAGCACTGTTTCAATAGCATCTCCTCATCTGTGACCAGACGGTTTTTTTTCACCTCACTCGCTGCCCATAATTTCCTTGATAATGGACACTTGTTGCAGTTGCTAGAACCTCGCAGTCCGGAGAATCTTAAAAATTTTTGTGAGGCCTGGTGTAAAGGCTTCGACCGTCTTCTGCACTGGACTTGATACTTGACTGATTGGAAGGAATTTTCACAGAACAGTCAGACATAGCTACAACACAGAGAGAACACTTATGCAGCATGTAGAATTATTCAAGGCAACTAAAGGGTGGTACCATGCAACAACATACAAACCCAAACTGCGACTTCCAGGTGTAGAAATTGGCAGTGGAACTGGCAAGAAATCTTGGACCTAAGCTGTACATCGCTTAAGGATCAGCATTTCATCCTTTGGTTGGGTCAACAAACCTACATCTTGATGTGTCAGATGCTGTGAACATGATCCTGTACGCCGGCACACCGAAAGATGACACTGATGACCACGAAGCAGGTATACACTGGTAGAACTTTCTGCATATGTCATTAGCCACGTTGGTCTACTGATCGACTTCTGCGTCATTTCAATGAATATTTTCGTCTAGATGAAGAGGAAGCATTTCAACACCTCAGCAGTTCTCACAAGTAGAACTCAGTGATCTGAACTTTTAGCATCCAGACTAAAAGAAAAGAACTGTCTACAGCCAGAAGCTAAAATAACAGCTAATTGGACAAGACAGGCAGAACAACTTCCTTAATTCAGCCAAGATGAAGAACTTGTATACTGCAATAACATCCCTGGACTTCTTCAAATGGGACTGGAATATCGACCAGAAGATTGGCAGTTGTTTATCAACAGGTCCAAGAGAAGCTTGAAATGTGTTTTATTGCACAATGGTAACTGATAACTGAATTCGGGCTGTGATAGGAAGCCAGTGCAATTGATTGATCATAAACGAGGAGATATAGGAGAATTCAGGAAGGTGAGCAATCAATCTGGCAGCAGCATTTATAACTGACTGGAAAGGGGACAGGCAGACCTTGGAAAGACCTATACGAACAGAATTGCAATAGTCAATTCTGGAACAGACAAATGCATACAGAACAAAGTACATTCATACTGAGATATGTAATAGACTGCAATTCAACATTTGTAGTCAAGGAAAGTTTTCTTGCATTTGTTGATTACAACAAAAAGACTGGACATTGGACAAGATATGGTGTCGAGAGAACAGAAAACCCACCATGACAATAGTTATTTTTGTGTAGTGAATGTGAAATTCATCTCTTCCAATTGCGCATTCAACAAAGCTTAAAGTAGAAAATGAAGATATCAAAATGGTCTTGCAGAAGCTTTGCAATCAAGAACACCAGCTGTCTATTTGTGTTGATCTAACAATGGTAAATTTCTTGCATGGGCAGCAAAGTGAATATATGAAGTACCCTTGCTTCATCAGCTTGCGGAATAATAAGGCATAGCAAGATCATTGAAAAAAGTGACATGGCCCTCAAGAGAAAATATGGCTGTAGGTGCAGTGAACATCATTAAGGAGACATGGTTGACAGGGGAAAAAATCAATCTCCACCACTTCATATAAAGCTCAGACTAATTAAACAATTTGTTAAGGCCCTAGAGAAACATGGCGATTGCTTCAAATACATTTGTTGATCATTTCCTGGACTAAGTATGGAAAAACTAAAAGCTGGAATCTTTTATGGCCATCAGATTCATAAACTTATCATGGATTCTAATTTCACAAAATGTATGAATGGTGCTGAAGCTTCTGCCTGGAGCAGTTTTGTCTTAGTTGTTTAGAACTTTTTAGGTAACAACAAAGCAGACAAGTACGAAGAACTGGTGCAAAACATGCTCACAAACTTTAACAATCTGGGTACTAATATGAGCATAATGGTACACTTTCTTCATAGCCACTTAAATAGATTTGCATATAATCTTGGAGATTTTAGTGTGGAACGAGGTGAGAGGTTTCATGAATCAATCAATCAAAAGGTTTATTTGCAACCAATGAAACAGAATAATCAGGTATACATATTGCAAATTGGCTACAAAAAGGAGGCCCTAAAGGGATAAAAAATCCCGCTAACTAGGGACACCAAATTACTGATTAAATTAGATGATTAAAGGTGGCCTTATCATTGCAAACATACTTGCAGTAGTCAACTTCATCAAGATCTAAAGGCCATGGAGGAAAGATGTCAAGGCAAATGGGACAGGCAAATTATTATTTACAGTAGTTTTATATAGCGCCCCTTCAAGACAGTCTACTTAGATTACCATGAAAGTGTTTTAAAATCATATTTCAATAATCAACTGAAGGATTTTCACGACTAGATATTGTGTTTGACTGATAACACACAATGAATCTCAGGTAGACTTTGGCAGGGCAGTCAACAAAAGATTACGGCCTTAACCCCCATTAAGATCAGAAGACACACTTATCTTACAATTTAAGAACACAAAATTGTATTCTCCAACTGAACTTGTATTATGGACATTTGTTGGGCAACTGTGATTCTGTGAACTACTGTGTGTGTATAGTAGATGACAGAACATTAAAATATATGAGTTATGACTGAACATTTCCAAACTGTAAATCATACTTGCTTTCATAAGAAGTTAATACTAATGAAGTTTGCTTTCAAAAAGTGAATCTGCAAATCACTCATAAATTCAGTAAATTTCACAAACTTCATGAACTTTGAGACATTTGAGCTACCTCTAAATATAAATATTTCATTTTCAAATTTTTATGTAATTGTTTTAGCTTAAAAGGAACACTTTTGAAGTGTAAGACTTTCAAAGGCAACTTTAAATTTTTTCTTATATCTTAAGCTCCACTCTAATCCATATGAAGTACCATGTTATAGCAATGGTCAAGTGAAACTAAAATGGTAGTTTTCGACTATGTACATGCCTAAGTAGCTGTGTACGTCCAGGTTTTAATGGGCTACCAACAGCAAGAATTCTGCATGGTCATGAAAAACAAGTCTACAACATCCTCAAAGCAGGCGACATTTGTTCCTGGACTTGAAAAAACTGCCTGAAATTCTGTTTAGTTTGAAATTGCATTTTGAAATGGATGATTTTTAAATAAATGTGGTTGATTACTTTTTTCAGATTCTGCTTCCAAGTGTCATGAACTTCAGGCTGCACTGTTGGAATGTCATAACAAACTCTCTGGATGGAACTTTCTAAACCCTGATTTGAGTACCGTATTATGTGTATGCATATGGACACTTACCTTAGTGCCTTTTAAGTACCTAATAAAAGTGCTGCCTATGCCAACCTAACTGATGTTAACGTCAATAAGAACTAAAAGTTAATCATAGGCAAATGGTTTGCTCAGAAAACTAGAAGAGTCACTACAGGAGAGCTCCTGCAGACACACCAAACCCAACCAATGGATTATCAATTGCTGATAGTAGACATGTGTCCTTGGGGTTGCTGGACCATGTCTGCTCATCTACGAAGAGCAGCAACAATGGCTTGTGGAGGACAACATACTTCACAGTTGGCAATTGTTTTTAAAGTGTCACTGTAGTATAACGATCAGCACCAATCCATGGACTTTAGTAAAGTCTTTCCAGATGGAGTTTCAAACTGTGATAACCTGAAATCCCTTGGCTTAGTGAGTCCACATTTATGTACAAAATCCCAATAGCTATTTTAGATGCTATTAGTTCTATGTGGTCCTTCCAAGTGAAGTATTGGTCTACATGCAAGCCCGAGAACTTAACGGTTGAAACTTGAGGTATTTCAGTAGTGTCTATAAGAATTTTCCCTATAATTTGTAAGCGTCAGTAAGACGACTAAAGGTCGTGCAGAGCATTTGAAGGTCAAACAGTTACTTACTGTTTGTCGTTAGATTTAGTTGAGTTTCTCAGCGAAGATTCGGTTTAGCTGAGTTTCTCAGCGAAGATTCGGTTTAGCTGAGTTTCTCAGCGAAGATTCGGTTTAGTTGAGTTTCTCAGCGTAGATTCAGTTTAGCTGAGTTTCTCAGCGAAGATTCGGTTTAGTTGAGTTTCTCAGCGAAGATTGGTATAAAGTAGAGAGTACGTGGAATCAATTGAAGGGTTCAGAGCAATAACCAGTTATGTCGACATACCACTTCTTTGCTAAAAAGTATGCCAGCATGCTTGGAATATAGTAGTCTATTTACCCTGCAAATTTCGTGCAGATCCGAATATTTTTGATAGTCATTTTTGAAAAAGAAATGTGTCAACATAATATGGAATTGTGCATTCGGCAGATCTTTGAAGCCATTTTCCCAAAACTCATAATTTCTGACATACCTGGTTATTGCTCTGAACCCTTTAATTGATAATTTATAATGGCATAAATTTGCTGGTAACGTTATTTGTCGAAGTTTAAGTTCTACACAGTTTATTCGAATGGCGTGCCCTCTGCCATTGGCTGACGTTAACATTGTATCCCAGAAATGAAATAAAGTAGCGCGTTACTGTAATTAAATGAACGTTTTAGTACTTCACGCGCTTTTGTGAGTTACTTAAAGTGCACTGGGTAAACGTGTAGTTTATCGTCGTAAACTTTTCGCCATTGCATGGGTTTCAGCGTTGGGTGGATAAAGGTGGATTGACAAAAAGAATTCTCGTTAAGTTGAAGTGGGATTGATGAAAATAATTTGTGCTTAAATAAAAGTGAGACTGATGAAAAGAATCTTGCTTAAACAGAAGCTGGATTGATGAAAAATAATTCTTAATTAAATAGAAGTTGTATTGATGAAAAATAATTGTTGCTTAAATAGAAGCTGGATTGATAAAACGAATTCTTGCCTAAGTAGAAGCTGGATTGATGAAAAGTAGATAGAAGTTGAACTGATGAAAAATAATGATGCTTTTCCAAACACTACTCAGAACATTTTTGGAGGTCACCTTCATTACTGTTTACAGGCAGTCTTATGTGCTAGACAGAACACTATATTGGCCTACATATAGACTCATTTTATTGTAATTGTAGATTTATATAGTAATTTGGAGTAGAAAGATGAAAGTATAATAGGCCTATTTGCAGTTCAGCACAGAGAAGCCAAATTCACAAGTTGGCCTATTGTATACTTGGCTGTAAAATAAGCCTAATATGGGATTTGGTCTAGGGCCTACATCTTGAGCAGCCTTGTCGCAACAGAAAAATCCTTAACTATTTAAAATTAATAGGGCCATATTTAGGCCTATTTCTACTAATTTTAATCAATCATGAAGAGTGACTTTTCTCTTGTTCGTCGTAGTGAGAATCCAGTCAACCATTTACAAAGCGTATCATCTCCTTTTGTGGTTGTGGTGGAGTGGTCAGAATCCAGTCAACCATTTACAAAGCGTATCATCTCCTTTTGTGGTTGTGGTGGAGTGGTCAGAATCCAGTCAACCATTTACAAAGCGTATCATCTCCTTTTGTGGTTGTGGTGGAGTGGTCAGAATCCAGTCAACCATTTACAAAGCGTATCATCTCCTTTTGTGGTTGTGGTGGAGTGGTCAGAATCCAGTCAACCATTTACAAAGCGTATCATCTCCTTTTGTGGTTGTGGTGGAGTGGTCAGAATCCAGTCAACCATTTACAAAGCGTATCATCTCCTTTTGTGGTTGTGGTGGAGTGGTCAGAATCCAGTCAACCATTTACAAAGCGTATCATCTCCTTTTGTGGTTGTGGTGGAGTGGTCAGAATCCAGTCAACCATTTACAAAGCGTATCATCTCCTTTTGTGGTTGTGGTGGAGTGGTCAGAATCCAGTCAACCATTTACAAAGCGTATCATCTCCTTTTGTGGTTGTGGTGGAGTGGTCAGAATCCAGTCAACCATTTACAAAGCGCAGAATCCTCACTCAACCAGTATTCAGGTCTGTCCCATATGCTTTATGCAGTTCGACATGAATTACCCTAGAAAAAAATATGATTTCACAATGCCATATTTTTACAGTTTTATGTCGTTTACATACGGTAATTATAATTGTAAATTCCAAATTTCTAAAGCGCTACACTAAAGCTAAGTGCAAAGCAACAGCTTATTCATGAGTGTGTTTGTTTTAAAAATTGCACTGCGAATTGTAAGAGTGACACTCCTCGAGAGTGAAATAAGACAAAGAGACGCAGTTGTCCACTATTTGCATTCGTGCAACACCAGCTTGTAGGTCTTACGTGATGTATTTTAAAGTAAATTTCCAGAATTCATGGAACCAAATCAGTACAAGCAGTACAATGCGGTTGGCCTACTAGGCTTTTGGGATGTTGAAATCGACATAGGCCTAGATGACCATGTGTAGTCTGGGCCTACTTTATATAAAGCCTAGCAGAGCATAAGCCTGATAGTAGTACTAGTGTTTGTAATAGTTACTGTAGTAATCTCTGTATTATCCCCTTTCTCTAAACTCGTATAGAGATAATGATAGACTGTTGTCATTTGTTAAAATTATAATTTCTTTGTTGATTACCAATTTTGTTTTAAAAATGTGCTGTTTACTTATGTAAACTCCTTGACCTTCATAAGAAAACTAGTAAATATACTGATGATAGACTCTTGTTCCAGGATTTGGATAAGGCATTCTGTACAGTAAATCATGAAATATAATAATAACAGCTTCCTGTTTGGCCAAGCTCAATAAGCCTACTTTCTTTGACTGATGGTGCAAGCTGAAGTTCCATTTCTTTCATGAGCCAAAGTAAAAGGCAGGGACACAGTTCACAACCTGTGAATTTGACATATAGGAATGTCCCCCTCCCACTACAACTTCATTGCTAACTGTGGGCTGTGAATACATGCATGGCACTGCTCATATACCCAGATGGTACTATGGTAGTCAAGCTCATAGAAGTGAGACTCTCAATACTGAACTTACTGAAACAATTACTACACGTCTGTCTGAAAACGAGTCGTCAAAGTTTGCAATACCACCTTGTTATTTGACTGGTACCATTATGAATGTAATGTAAAGTAATGATGACATTTCCTATAGCGTCATCAACTTAGAAAATGGTTGCTTTTCAGCTCATCTCAAGGTTCAATTTACTGCTTCCAATGTCTGCTTATAGGAGTAGCCAATAAGATTGAATTTCACTGTCGGTGTTGAAAGTGATGTGCTTAAATTGATTTCACTTGATTAACATTATTACACAGTTTGCAGATGCTAAGAGTGGCAAGTGTTTCTGAGCTCTTAACAATGAAGGGTTCATTTTATATTGTTTGATTATCAGTTTGTGCGGACTGTATGTTGTCAATATATAGTGTAACAAACATTTGAAGCAACCTTAGATATAGTACCAAAATGAAAACTTTGAAGTTGTATGCATTGACTACTAATTTGAGAAGCATGGCACATTGACTCTGCTTGCTACAAATTGTCATGTCACTTCAGGCTCAGTAGGCAAAGGGGCCCCGTTTATAGTTAGCATGGGCCTCTGAGTGGCTAATCCGGCCCTGCTGATTCTTAGCCTTTTCTGAAAATATTCTGCTGAGTTTTCTTAGACTGAACCAGTGAAGAAACTTCTTGTTTTCTGAGTTCACCAGAAAATGTTTGCTTGAATTCGGGTATTTAGTTTCTCAGATATTATTCCTCTGGCACACTTAATGGTTTGCAGACATAACAACAAATGATGAAATGAAACGTCAACAGCTTCGGCCATTCCAGACGTTTTAAACTATTTCATCAGAATCATGTTAAAGGTTATTTGGGACTGATTTTGCTTTTCATTTCCAAGCGTTCTCTCTGGCTTTTTCTCAGTGAGTCTAAGTTTTAATCATCTTGATTAATGATTAGGTGTCCTTGACCTTTTACTATTAACAATTTTGTCCTACCAAAGCTAGCAAGATTTTGCATTATATTAATACAGGGCCACGTCTTATGCACACTGATTTAAGTATGCTGAATCTTGAAATGGCATGAATTGGGCTTAACCTTTATTTTCCAATTGTGTCTTTTTGGTGGAATTTTGAGATGACCCTTAGATAAGTGTTGTTTGTTGATGGTATTTAAACAGAAATGACAAGCTTTTAGTGATATTTCAAATTTAAGGTCATTTTTGGGCTGGTTCCAAAAATGGAACATTGGGTCATTCCTACTGGCTTTTTTAAATGGCAGTTCAACATGAATAGATGCAATACTATGCACAATTGATTGAAAACCAATTTATTTTAAGGTATGAAAGCTTTCAAAACAGTTCACATGAAGTATCTTGAGGCACCTGACACATTCTTTGGTAGTGTTTTTCTGCAAAATATAAAAAAACGATCTTGACTTTAATACAAGGGAAATGTATTGGTTGATCCCATCACAATGTGTCCTGTCTACCTTAAACCTTTCCAAACAATCTCATGGTGGAGATGTTTGGCTATGCTAGATAGCCATGTTTTAGAACCCGTGTGATTTTCGTGAAAGTTTTTCTGAGTGTCATATACATACAGACATACATACATTCATTCTATTAGTTTTGGCTCATAAAGTAGTTTTTGAGTTGAAGTTGCAATATTGTTTTTTACATGTTTTTTCGAGCAGTTTGAGGAGTCCAAAGATATGAGCCCAATTAACGTCCTCGTTATAGGCGACAGAGATGCTGGCAAGAGTTCCGTTACGGGTAACTTTGTCTACACTTTTGGAGGACTTGAAACAGAAGCACGTGAAAGCTTCGACAAATGGACAGAGGAAGTAAGAACTTAAAATCTTGTTTGTTATAGGAGATATCTCTGTTTCTGCTCTTATTTTCATTGCACTTTCGATGCTTCTACAAACTTCCTACAAGGTCCTGCTTTGGTTGCAGTTATGTGATAAAATCCAGATAGTGCTGTCCACTGAGTCTGATTAAGTCTGAAGCCAGTGTGGTTCACTGTGGTGCTTGAAAGCCATTGATGGCTGTCTCTGGTCAATCTTGGATTCCCAGCAGAGACCCAATAACATATGTTCTGAGCCATATCTGGTACCTAGTTCCTCCAAGCTTCTTGTACAGAAGGTATGAATTTGCTACAGGCATGTCAATCATGTAGGACCATCTTTCTGTACCACTACAACGACTTTTGTCTTATTACACACCACTGACAAGGTAAATGAAGTGGTCCTGTGCCAACTAATCACATGCATTCAGAAGGTGGGAGTAGCCTACATGTTCACTATTGCTAGCAAGTGGCAGGAAATAAGTACGCATTGATGTGCGATCGCTTAAAGGCTGATGCAGCAACAGTTGCAAGTGATATTGTGATCTGGAATTTTGTGACTGAAGAGTCTATGGGCTCTATCATGAACGTCACAGGTGCCCAGAAGGTTGTTAAAGACCTGATGAAACAATCATTTGGAACACCTCAGGTGAAGCTTATCTCGGTTCTGTTACTGACATTTGTTGCATCTTGGAACAATTAATAATTAATTGTTTGAAAATGACCAGTAGGGAATGACAATATTAAAAAGTATAATCCAAGACATTACAAAAATCTAGGTCTTGGAAGTGGCAAATACAGCATCTGTACTCTAAAGAATCCAACTGGGTAATTTGCATTTTATTCTAATATTTATGAAAATTTTGTCGATTTGTAGCCTGAAATTAAGCTGATTGCTTCTTACAGGGCATTGCTTTTCTATTGTGTTGTACATTTAAGAAACGTTTTTTTATCAATACGGGTAGATGGTGTTATCCTGTGCGTCTCAACAGCAGGTGCAGAATTTGAAGACGATCGACATGGAAAGGCTCAGGAATTGATTTTGCTGTGTCTTGGAAATGGAATGCTGCTTGTAATAGCCAAAAACAAATGGACTTAACGGAACCAGCATACAATAAGGTAAATTTTCTTACTGAAAAATGTGTGATCTATATTCTGGTGAGCTTGCTTTACAAGTTGCTTCTTCTTTAACTGATATACATGGCTGCTTTCTGTAAAAATTACTGATGCTCAAGACAGTCATTGGAAGAAGTGGTCTAATAATTTGATACAACCGTCTCGTATGCTGCTGCTTGTTTGATTGGTAGCATTCCAAGTATGGTCACATCTCCATATCTCAAGTTGTTCAATAACTAAGAAGTTTTAGTTAATGTAAGCAAAGGTGCATTTTATTGGGTATTTTCTTCTTCTTATTATTATTATTTATGAATTAAATGTGAAATGCATGGTCACACCGAAATGATAATCTGAGGTGTGGATAGTCAGCCACCAGCAGAAGATGCTGATAGGTATCCTAGTGCGTGAAAGCAGTGGGGCATGCATGGTAGCCAGACGGGTTAAATGCTTGGTGTGTAAGTGGAGTGCTGGTTAATTATTTCAATCATTTTATGCCGGTTTTTGTTGCATATAATGGCGAACAGTCACACTGGGTTAAACTAAACGAAGAGGAAAGTAATTTTCTGGTTGAAGAAAGAATTGTGTGGGCATATAGGCGTGCTGGTCACCTGTTATACTTGAGCCTGCAAAGGTAAGAAAGACTATTTTGGAATCTTTAAAGTATTGCTTTCTGGGATGAATTGTCTGGGTAAAAAATTAAAGCCTGGAAAACTGTACCTCATCCACGCAACATTCTGTGTGACAACCAAAAGTGGTTATTCGGCTTGGATTGTGTGTGGTCAGTGGAACAAAGCTCAGCACTAGCATCCTACCTGAAGAGCTCAAGGGTTGTTTTGTTCCATTCTTTGAGCAGGTATCATCAGATATTAAAAAAATTGTTATATATCACGTTTCTTTCTAATGTCAGGAATCATTCAAATTAGAATAGTTCACAAAATGTTTTCCCAGTGTCGCTTAAAAGTGTCACTTCAAAGACCTGTGAATGTGTTTATTTATTTACCTAGTTATTTACTAAGGTAATTTATGTCGTGCCACTCCGACAATTAGTGTGCTAGCCTAGATGTAATTAAGAGCAGAATATAAGTACTTAAGCCAAAAGCATTACACATGAAACTGGAAGAGTCACCTGTAGCGGGCTCATGCACACACATGGCGCCCAGCCTACAGATTTCCATCCAAACTTGACATCATGTTTAGAGTCTCTGGATTAAGTTGCATCTCTAATGTGTAGCAATGAACACGGGTAGCATCGTGACCCATGTTAACGTCGCCACCCAGCTTCCCTCACTGGTAGAAGATGAGCATGTCCAGCCATCCAGCGAGTCAAAAGGTCACATTGGCTGAGATGCATACTATGCTGCAGACGGCGTATACAGCCCGTAGTCTCAGGCCCAAAGCTGCCCAATCATCTGATGCATTAGCTCCCAATTCCAGAGCACTTCCTGTTCTAGTGCGGAACTGTCTTACCAGTTTGCGCCCTTATCTACTTAAAGGAACTCCATGTCCTAATTTGTGCTGTCGTACTATTACAGATGAAACAACGCCTGACTGGTTCTTTCATCTGGTTACTGAACTTCCGGTCACTTCTTCTCGGCGATCGCTCCTGCGATGAGTCTTCACAATCGTCATCCGGTCTTGAATGATGAGCCTCCGTGTAGCGTTCGGCGATTTCGGCCACCTCCAATAGCGTAGCAGGTCTGCGCTCCTTGAGGAACACCGCTAAATCCTTTGAGCAGGTGTTGATGTATTGCTCTCGAATGACCATCATCTTCAGGTCTTCGAAAGTGTCCTTTTCCCAGCCATCTCGATCCATGGCAGCAGATAGGAGTCCAGACGAGAAAGAAATTGAAACGGAGTCTCACTTCCGTCCGGTTTTGCGGTCCGGAATCTGGTGCGGAATCCATCTTCGGTCAGATTGAACCACTTCAGCAAAGCTTGCTTGAGGTGGTCGTAGTCCAGCGCCTCTTCAACCGGTAACCGGGCATAAACCTCAAGGGCCTTGCCCTTGAGCAGCGCCGACAGATAAACAGTCCAGTCGGCTCTTTTCCAGTTCTGGAGCTGTGCATATCGTTCAAAACGGAAGACATAACTGTCCAGCTCGTCTTTGTCCTCTTTGAAGGGCAGAATCTTTGGACCTTTGACACACTTACTTCTAAATGCTCTGTCGCTTCCTCGTCACTGCAACAGGTTCTCGTCGTCTGGTAGACTTCCGTCGCTATCGGATGAACCATTCGTCTTTGCAATCTTCAACTGCAGAACTAGATTTTCTCGCTCCACTTTGGCACGCACCAAAGCGATTTCCTCCAGTTCCTTCTGTTGAGCGGTCCGTTCTTTTTCTGCAGAACGCGCTTGTTCCCTGTCCTCTCGTTCTTCGGCTTGTTTCTGTATTACCCATTCCAGAAGTTCCTTTCCGGAGAGTCCGCATTCCTTGCCGAAAGTCATCAAGTCTTTAATGATTATCCCAGACATAACAACAGATTCGCTTGAAGTCACGTACAAAACTCGAACACAAATCTTCTGTTAATACTTGTGGGCTCCTGGCAGGCTCGCCAATTGTGAAGATTTTTTGAGTTTTATTATAACAAAGCAACGTTCGATTATGTACATCACCGCAACTCTAACGCAGTTCACTATTTTCACTATATAGGTCTACAGTACACATGTTTATAAAGCTCAGTCCGTCGAGAACGTAAAACCGCAGAGCACAGCGTCGAACCCTCTTAAATATCCGCACAACAGCTAAACATGAACTACCATGCTTCAACTGAGCTTCTTCCCGCCTGTACACTTCCGGTGGACCACCTGCCCTGCTCAATAATTGGTCACAATTATACCTAGCCTACATATTGCACAACCAGGCGCACACTCCAAAGTGCCTATTCGCAGGTGCAAAGGGCCTAGCCGCTCATTCACAGTCGCTATTCGTCACACTTCTGATTTAATGTGAAGGGTTTACTTAATTTTTCTGCTTTCAAAGAGGAAATTGTGACAATTTCTGCTTACAAGCACAGTCGAGACAGTTAGACAGCAGTTTGGTCCGAGATATCTGCTCCACAGTCTTGCACCCCAAAAAACAACACACAGGAAAGATGGAACGATAACAGCTCTGAGTTAACTTTATATGTGACGTCTTTTTTCAGTAGAAGTTAGGTGCTCTCAGATACTCCTGGCTTCTGGACAGACTGAGGATTAAAGGATCACTTTTTGATATTCTTCTGTGGCACTGTATAACGGTGAATCACAGTTTGACACTGTTGGATGGACCAGGCAACGCATTAAAGATTGCATAAAAAAACACGAGAGGTGAATCTCATCTCGGTCTTACCACAACAAAAAGTTAGCATGTTTGAAAAAAAACATGTCGCAAAATATAGTCAAAGATATTCCAAAAATTCTTGACAAACTGAGGATTATAGGGCAGAAAGGATCGGCTTTTTATATTCTTCCGTGGCACAGTAAAACGATGAATCACAGTTTGAAACTGTTGGACGGACCAAGCACATGCAATAAATAATAAAAACAGGTGGTGAAGCTCATCTCGATCTTGCCACAATAAAAAGTTAGCATGTTTTGAAAATGACATGTTAGGAATGAAAATGTTGCAAAATATAGACTTAGAAACTGGCAAATAGAGCACATGTATGTAAAGAGTCCATCCATCTGGTAAATCTGCATTTTATTATGCCATGTTTTCCAGACCATATCATATCGCTCCTTTGCGTGAGGCACAGTGACACAAAAACGGTGAATCAATAGAAAAGTCGCACCCATACACAGTCAAATCGGCAACTCAGGGACACAGGTATAAATTATTTAAGAAGCCGAAAGGAACATTAGGGCAGAAATTCTTCAGTGCAAGAATTGAATTATAGAACTGTGGAATGGTATGGATTATGGTACTGTCTCAGTGGACACTATTATAGCTTTTAAGTGTAAACAAAGAAAATTGGGCTATTAAGCATGTTCGAGGTTAATTTGCAGTGGCTTTAACACAGACTAAAAAACATCTTCTGCGCCACTATGAACCTTTCTTATGTTAAATTGTTAAACTAAAATAATCGCATGTGTTGTTGGTAGCCGTAAATATATGGCCATCATTAGCAAATACTTACTAAAAATAAGCTTTTGTTAAAATTAAATTTTATGCAACGTGTGGTGGTGTCTGTTGTGCTGTTATGCATGTTTTAGTTATTTTGAAGTTAAAGATAACATCTGTACTGTTTGTTATGATTTTACAATGATATACCAGACGTAATTGAAAGGATCCAAGGATTTTTTATTTTAAGGTATGAAAGGTTTCAAAACAGTTCACATGAAGTATCTTGAGGCACCTGACACATTCTTTGGTAGTGTTTTTCTGCAAAATATAAAATAAACGATCTTGACTTACAAGGGGCATGTATTGGCCGATCCCATCACAGTGTGTCCTGGCTACCTATGAAATGTCAGCTCTTTCACAGGATTTACAGTATTTATACTACTGGAACATGCTACCACATTGTTATCTAACCACCTAACAACAGCAATTTTGACGTGACATGTGTGTTCAAATGTAACTCTTTCTTGTTTTGCAAAAAAGTTATCTTTCAGAGGTGCTGTTCCAACTCGACCATCAGAGACATTAACTGCTGCCCCATATCTCAGCTTAGACATTAGATTGTAGGTAATAAAAAGATTGGCAAAGAATAGCATGTGATATGGTTTTCCTGTGGTGAGTTGGCAAATCTTGTGACAATTCGCTCACCAAAGAGGTTTATGCGGGTCGACTACTCCTGCCACAATAAATTGTTGAACGGATGAACAGAACATCCTTTGAATAAGACTTCCAGATCTTATAACTAAATCTGATTGGCTTTTCTTTTATAAACATCTTTGTCCCATGATGTCCATAGTTAGGCACCCACCGACTCATGAATGCTAAGTTTGAAATGAACAATTCCAAATTGCAACGATTGTGTAACTGATTATGTAGTGCACAATCCTTGCCACTCTAGACAGGAGATCTGTTGTCAGCTGCATGGCAGTACTTCTTCATTTCATGGATTTAGACATTGCAGCTGCTACGAGACTGCTTCAGGTCCTCAACAGTACTTCAGTCCATACGTAGACAGTGATATCCTGAGAAAAAGAATTATGCTAAATGAGCTTGCAAATTTAGTCACCACTCGTTTTGAGGCTATAGTTGTTCATATCTCTAGTGGCATAAAGGCTAAACTAATCCTTTAAACGTTCAACAGAATCAGCTGAAAACATCATCTAAAGTTGCATTGATGACATTGAGACAAGCCAAGGATGTAGGTTGGTCAGAGGCGGAGTGATACTGTGTACAATACATCCTTTTAACGTTTACAGAGATTGTTCCAATTTTTTGTCTTTTAAAGAGAGGAATTATCACTTTCTATTTTAGGGGATCAAACTTGTGTGAAAATCGGAGGCCGCTTGATAGCTTGATTTCTTGTTCTCTGTGTATTTGGTAAATTGTCCCAGTTTACTTCAAGTACCACTGTTGGTGTGTCTTTTTGAGTTATATTGCTATGGGAATATTTCTCAACTGTCAGAATATTTCCTTGCCTCTTATTAGCTGTAACTTTCTTCCATGTAATGCTTTGGCTTCTGTTGCCACTAAGGCTACTGGTTGCTCATCTTCTTCCACAGAATAACCTGATTCTGTAGCACGCCAGCATGTTGTACTGGTGCCAGATCCCGTTCTTCAGTTTGTTCACACCTTCGTTGTTATCACCTGATGGCAGCATGCAAATGTCACACTCATCTTCATTGCAGCTATCGTCCATCACAATTGCCGCTGACTATGATGGGGTGATGGTGATGCTGCAGGATGACATGACTTACATGTGGATCATGACCTAGGTATGCTATTTAGGCTAGTCAAATGGTACTATACATAGTACTATTTTATTGGAGCCCTTTCTTATGCAAAGGGTAAGGGAATGCCTGTGCTATTGTTCAGGATAGGTGTGATGTATGTCTGTCCATCTGTCACATTCGTGTATTATCATTAAACAGTGTGCCGTAGAAACTTCATACTTGGAACAGGCATGCTCGAGCTTCCCGTCATCTGCTGGATGTGGTTACGGTAGTGACCTGACACCTCCCTCAACTCCTCTCAGCTCTGAACCCAAAATCAGGGAAATTGAGCATGGGATGTATCAGGGTCCCAGGGAATCATGTATTTGCCTCTATTTTTGCACTTTCAAGGAATATTGCTAAACTTAATTTTAAGTACCATGAAGAATCGATGAATGCATCGGTTTTTTGGGTGTGCAAATTGCAGATCATTGACCAGATTTGGTAGCTCGTGACTGGGAGCCTGATGTTGAGAATGGCCATGACACAGCTTGCGTTGACTGTGACAGTAACACAGTTTCAGGACATCCTGTGTGTAAACAGTATGAAATTATTTCAGTGATAGAGATCATAGACCGAATATAGCAAGGACGCTGTTTCTCAAACTCGTACTATACCAAAACAAACCAAGCTGGTGTCAAATTGCATTGGGCAAAGTTATGCTACTCATCAGCTCTTGATTGTGTATATTGTCAGGCATTCTGGTTATAAATTTAATTCTGTGAGTGAGTTGCATTGCATGCTTAAATATCAAAAGTCATTTAGGTTTGGTAATCTTGATCATAAGAATGCAAGGTTACAGGGCCAAACAGGGACCTCTGTGTACGGGCCCATGAAAAGCTAGCTACGCCACTGTATGTCTATCAGTGCATGTGCTTAAAGTTTGAGATTTGTTCCACTGAGACGGTCTCACAGACTCATCTTGCATTTTTGTGATACCATTGATTCTGATCATGCCATGCTGCTCACTTGTTTGGATGTAAGTGCATCGATTGGCATTGTCAATCATGGCATCTTGATTGCTCATCTCAGAATCTTATAGAATGACTGGATGACCTCTGGACGGGTTTTGTTCGTTCCTGGTTTGATACTTGTGAGTAAATCTTGCCATACACAGGAAGTGCTGGATGAATTTTCATGTGAATCATCTCAGTCTTTAGGTAATCTGATATTAACTGATCTATTAGATGAAGTTGCAGAGCATGTAGCATCAAAGTGCACAATGTAATGCTAACATATGACTATATGTTGAAAAACAAACAAGTTAAACTTTGTAAAGCTCATCTTCAAGAAAAATCTCATCAGCAGCACTCCGACTAAGCAGGGAGGGCACATGATCAAACAAAGCATACATCAAGCACTTACAGAACAAGGAAGGTGACAGACTGAATAACTCACTTCTGATTTTAAATCCAAGGCTATTCCAGGATACAGAGCCAACCGTGGCGATTTTTGTGTGCTGGGTAGTGTACGACCTAGCCTGAGGATGACTAGGATACCACGTGCAGCTGGTCGGAGGGATCTGCGACCAGGAATAGATGAGGCAGAAATGCAAGGATCTGAAATAGGATGGGGCAGTTCCCACTAGGAGTTTTGCTTGAGAGTTAGAATCTTATACTCAGTTGTTGAGGTTTAGGTAACCAATGCAGAGTGTCTGATAAATAGGCTGTGATATGGCCAAATTTAGAGATCCCTCTGATCAGACGAACATATGCGTTTTTTAGAACAGAATGTAGAGATAAGAGGAGGTCAATCAGAGGAAAATATCATTGCCAAAATCTCTCAAATGGAGAATGCGACACCTGGAAAAGAATGGTGAACGGCAAAAAGATCAATTTTGGAGATTTGAACATTACTACCAAGCCATATATTTATATATTGAATCTTGCCTGAATTAAACTGAAGATGGTTTGAAGACATCCGAGCAGCTAAAGTCTCGGACACATGCACAACCTGATCCACCAGGGCTGCAGTAGCAAGGCCATAGGCATACACCTGGGTATCGTCAGTATGCTGATGTGAGGCAACCCTGTTTTATGGAGGATACACTGCACAGATCAATGGTATAAAGAAGGGAACTAAGACAGAACAGAACTCTGAGGAAGACCAAAGAGCTGTACCGATATCGCTTTTTGGCGTTTGTGCCGATACCGCGTGTAGCCGATTATTAAATTGCCGATACCGATGCCGCATATAGCAGATTATTAAACTAAGTTTGGAAGTTGTTAACGATATGTTTTAATGCATAAATAATAAGGGACATAAAACGATAGATGAAAATCGATGAAAAAACATGGAATATGCAATAATTCAAGTAACATTACTAAATTATTACACAATTTTGACATCGGCACCGACTGATTATTTCTGCCGATACCCGATCATACTGATTGTTCTAATAATCGGCCCGATTACGCGTATGGCCGTTTAATCGGTACAGGCTCTAGGGGAGAGTGAGTGATGGATGATGCAGAGTTGACGTGGATGATAAAGACATGTTCGAGAGATATGATGGACATGGGTGTAATTCAGAGACGTGGATCTAGTGTAATGCCCAGATTGCAAACTGAGAACAGTAATCGATGTTTTGGGAACCTGGCACGCACGGAGAAATTGCGTGTCATTCTTGGCTAGTTGGGCTCAACCAACAAGCCAAATGAATTGGGTTTTATCAGAGTTAAGGCGGGTCAGTGAGAATCGTAATCGTAAACTCGATATTTCTAGAGCGCCCACAAAAGCGAAGTCGCGGGAACCAGCTTATTCACAGGCGCTTAATGAAAACAGAATCGATAGGCAGGGGGTCAAAATCCAGAGAGGCAGGCAGGCAGACAGTCAGACAGCTAAGGTGGATGATGTTTAGAGTTGAAGTGGCGAGGGAGGTGAGGGGAGGAGAAGGAATCGGGATAGGATTTGTGAAAAAGCAGTGTTTTCAGTATTGAGTGGAAGACCTGTGGAGAGATAGCAAGAGGTGAGATGAGTTCATGGGATGGATCAGATATTTGTCGTAGCACAGGTGGGAGTTTGTTCCAAAGAGGCAGTACAGCTATGGATATATGGAGCGATTTGCAAATTTATGCGATGAGGTGATGGAAGGGCGAAGCAGTGTGAGGGTGGAAGATGAACGGGTTGGAAAAAGAGGTTGAACAACGTACGGAGATACAAGGGCAGGGAGGATTGAAGTGTGTTGTAGGTGAGGAATAGGATTTTTTATTCTATTCGTTCAGGAATTTTGAGCCAGTGGAGACATCCAGTGGTCCAGCACAGCGGTGGCCTCAAGGATCCTTGCGACCAGTGGAAGCAGCAGCGTTGTCTGGACCATGGGCAAAGGCTTGGTGTCATTGGTGTACTGGTGAGCCGAGTCCCCTTGAGAGTGAGTTTGCCTGAAAGGTGGGCAATATTGACTATAAAGGAGTGGTGCCAGAACCAAACCTTGAGGTAAGCATACCCTGTTTGAGTTTCTTGAAAGTTTTTATTAGTATTCAGATACATACATACAGAGGTTTATTAGTTTTGGCTTATGAAAGTGCATGAGTTGAAGCGCCAGCAGTGGCTGTTCAATTTTCTTCTTTTCTTGCAGGTTGTATTGTACAATGGAACCCGAAAGAATGCAATGTGTTATACTGGGTAATGTAAACGCAGGAAAAACCTGCATCATGGGTCAGCTGGTTTACAGATATGGAGGATGTGAGCAATCAATGCTTGATGAATTAGAGAATGAAGCAAATGAGGTAAGAACTTTAAATTTTGTTGTTATTAAAGATTTCTCTGCTCTACCTTCTTAAATTGTTTCTGTCAGATAGCCAATGAACTGAGATCTAACGGGCTAACGTTTTAAATGCATTTGGATAACATTTCGTCGTGTGACACGTCCTCCATTTTGGCCATCTACAGGTTGCTGTAAAAGTTGTAATATTTATGAAATTATGATCAACATATCAATGTATTGTCCTAAGCTTACTGTGGTACGTACACCTGTGCTATCAAGTACATGTTACAGGAATATCAAACTGTTACCTGCTGATTTGATGAGATTAGAATTTTAACTTTTACCTTCATTTCGATAATCAATTCAACTGAAAATTTGTGATTCACAGATCCCTAGTTTCAGCCCATATTAACTTGTGTTTGATTTCTTTGTTCAGATGAACTACGGCTAATATACATATGTTTGGATGTTAGAAAAAATTATGAACGATAATAAACTTGGCTATTGTCATGATATCATAAAGTTGCGGATTCAAAAAGCAGATCATGTTTTCCATGTGTACGACGGTCCAGCCTACTTCGACGAACACAGAGATTGGGTTAAGAATGCTTCAAGGGTGAAGTTCACATCGGTTTTGTAAAATAATAGTCAAAGATTTAAAATATGTCTAGAAACACTGATACAGCATTTTTATGTAAGGAATCCAAATAGTTGCATTTTGTTATACTTTATTTTCCACACTATATGTCACACCTTTGTATAAGGCGCAGTGACATTTTTGTAAAATCAATACAGGTCATAAACAGACAGTCAAACATGTAAGCGTGTGTGCTGTTGGCAGGCATTAATATAGCCATTATTAGCATATTCCTGCTAAAAAATAACCTTTTGTTTTTAATTTAAATTTTATGGTCTTTTGAAATACAATTTTTTTCAATTTTGGTGATATTGTTGTGATTTGACGGTAGTTTTAGTTATTTTAAGATTAATGATGTTGCTGTTTGTTATATTTTACAATCGTTAGTACTTAGTTCTAAAACTGATGTAGTTGAAGGGTTCCAAGATAATATATTACCTGATGAAGCTGCAGTTAGATTGTAATCAGTTTTCACAGTATTGTATTTTCATTTATTTAATCAATCTCCTGTACATGTGTTAGGTTTGATTGGTTAGTTTATAATGTTTAGTTTTCCACGACATTACTGCTCTATCCTCTACTAAATATCTGAATTCCTCATAGAAAGTTTCTGGTGTCTTATCTATTCAGCACCTTTATAAGTTACCACTGGTGACTCGCATGTAAAAAACCATGGCTAGTCAGTAAAATTCAGTAATATGCAAATTTTGTTGTTGAATTTGTGGCTCTAAATTGAGCTGATTGCTTCTTATGGGGATTGATTTAATATTGTGTGTGCATTTGAGAAACTGGGTGTGTTTTTTCTTCAATACAGAATGATGTGGCTATTCTAGTGGTTGCTGCAAGTGAACCTGAATTTGTCAGTAAAATTCAGTAATATGCAAATTTTGTTGTTGAATTTGTGGCTCTAAATTGAGCTGATTGCTTCTTATGGGGATTGATTTAATATTGTGTGTGCATTTGAGAAACTGGGTGTTTTTTTGTCAATACAGAATGATGTGGCTATTCTAGTGGTTGCTGCAAGTGAACCTGAATTTGTCAGTAAAATTCAGTAATATGCAAATTTTGTTGTTGAATTTGTGGCTCTAAATTGAGCTGATTGCTTCTTATAGGGATTGATTTAATATTGTGTGTGCATTTGAGAAACTGGGTGTTTTTTGTCAATACAGAATGATGTGGCTATTCTAGTGGTTGCTGCAAGTGAACCTGAATTTGTCAGTAAAATTCAGTAATATGCAAATTTTGTTGTTGAATTTGTGGCTCTAAATTGAGCTGATTGCTTCTTATGGGGATTGATTTAATATTGTGTGTGCATTTGAGAAACTGGGTGTTTTTTTGTCAATACAGAATGATGTGGCTATTCTAGTGGTTGCTGCAAGTGAACCCGAATTTGTCAGTAAAATTCAGTAATATGCAAATTTTGTTGTTGAAATTGTGGCTCTAAATTGAGCTGATTGCTTCTTTATGGGGATTGATTTAATATTGTGTGTACATTTGAGAAACTGGGTGTTTTTTGTCAATACAGAATGATGTGGCTATTCTAGTGGTTGCTGCAAGTGAACCTGAATTTGAAAAGGGTTTCAGCATGATGGCAAGACTAGGGATCATTTACTCTATGCTGCTAAAAGTTCGCTAAAGTATTTGATGGTAGTTGTTACCAAGATGGACGAAACCAGTCCTCCTTATTCGGAGGTAAATTTTCTTAATGCTTATTCTTTAATTGAAATAAATGGGTGCTAATTAAGTGGTCTGGAACGGCCTTCCTTTAGAGTTATGCCTACACCCTGTTAGACTGTCTGACATCTTCATTGAACTAAAATGGAACAGTGGTTCTTTTTGGGCACATTGGAGTCAAGTTGTTCAAATCGCTAAGAATTTTGAGTTAATTTAAGCTGAGGTGCATTTTATGGTGTAGAGTGGGACACAGTGGCCTAGTTGTTAGAATGCTCTTACTTGCAATATGTAGTGTACTGTCTCAAGCTTCCCCAGAAGTATTCAGTATGTAGGGACTTTGATCAAGTTCTTTCTTCACTTGGCACAATTGCTGTGAACTTGCAAACTTTGAACTACTGCAATATCAATTAGTTCTATTGTTGGTAATTGCAGATACGCTTCAGCAAAATCAAGAGGGAGATTTCACAGTATATTGTTAAGCTGAGATTGATGCCAGAGAGTGTACCGTTCATTCCTGTCTTGGGTTTCAATACAGATAACCTATTCGAGAGTAGTTCTAATTGCACCTGGTTCAAAACCTGGTCTCTGAAGAACGAGGCCGTGATGTCGACTGGAACTTGCATGATGGATGCGCTCGAAAGACTGCATGAACTGGAATCAAGTAAAAAGCCAGATATCGAGGACAGTGATCATAAAGGTAAAGGAAGAATTTGATAAGCTTGAGCATACACTGTTTGGCATGGAAGTTGACAAGTTCTGTTTATTACAGATTTGAACTTTGCTGATCCAACAGTGAAGTTATTAGAATATGCTTCAAGTGATTGATGAGAGTGTACTAAAAGTGAATGGGGAACCAGTGCAGCTCATCATTAAAGTGTTAACCCTTTGACTCCCTGTATTATTTAAAAAGATGTTGTTAGATCTGTTAATTTTTATACACTTTTGCAGTACTACCTGACACAGAATGTATCAGAAAAACACAACTTATGGTTATTGTGGAGGCTAATGCTTGATATGAAATTCAGTCCAGCAGCCCACTGGACATAACGTTGCATGCATTTTGGACAATCTGTATATATAATTTCTTTAGCTTTCTGTATGGTCCAGTGGAACACATTTCATATCAACCTGAACGAATGACGTGAGGCATACATCAACAACTTTATGTTCACCTGAGGTCATTTATAAATACGAATCGTTGGAGGGCCAGTCTGCTTGCAACACCTGAAATGGTCACAGTTGGCACATGTGCATTGCTAACCACAGACACTCTTCTTATCCATCCATACAGTTGCAGTAGTGTCACCTTTGAAGCACATCAATGAGTTGTCTCTGAACACGTTTTTAAAGTTTCTTTTGCCCACGAGGTCACAAGGGAAGCCTGCATGATTGGTTCAATATGTTTCGCATGCCATTATTTTATTCTACTCCAGCTCCGGGAACAGTGGAAGAGAAATGAATAAGTTTTCCACGTAACTGACATAGTTCTGATTGCAAAATCAGGAACGATCAGATTGAAACACCACAGTGAGCCAAACAACGAAGGAATGGTGATAAGGGTGAAGGTCATGTTGCTCTTAAACTAGACTACCTAAATTCTCCCATATCTCCTTGTTTATGGTCAATCAGCTTCCTCTCACAGCTTGAATTTAGTTCAAAGTTCTTGTCCTAGTCCTTCAGTCAAAATTGGGCGTTGCTCCTAAATATCTTAGTGATCACATTCGCTCCCTCTCTCTTCAGTTTCTCATCGACCTCTCATTCAAATACACGGACGGGTACGAAACGACGAACAAAACGTCATTCCTCGCAAAGCCGTCTCAAGTTAGGCCTGGTATAAACACCCCAGACAAAGCCAGGTACAAAAGTCTAGTTATGAATAAATTTAGTAAAAAATAAAACATCTGTATATAAATTTTAAAATAATTATTTCAATTATTTTATGCAGGCTTTGGTTGAATATGATGGTGAAAGGTCACAATGCGGAGAATGGATTAAACTACATGAAGAGGACAACAATTTGCTGATAGAAGAACGAATTGTGTGGGCAAATAGGCATGCTGGATCGTCAGTTGTACTTGAGCCTGCAAAGGTAAGTTAGGTTGTTGTCCACATATAAGGATTATTTTTCATTTTTACGGATGGTTTTTGTGACTTGTGACTGGATCAGTCCACCCACCTACAGCGGTGGACAAGTTTCCAGCTGGACAATCAAGTCTCAGGCTCACCGACCTTCAAGTGCCTTCTGTGCCAGGAAACATTGGCTACTGTGTGGCAAAGGTAAAAAGAGTCTGGAGCAGACTGCTGACCAGGAGGCAACAAATGCCTGTATTGCACATATCTGCTAGTTCATTGTATTTCCGGATGCCATCTTGCAACTGTGAAGGCCTACTGGATGGTGAAAATCGTGTGCCATCAGCAGAGGGTCAAACCGCCTATCGTTGATCCTCAACCTGGATTCTAAGTGCTTAGAAATTCATAATATGCTGTCACCTGTAGTTGGGAATCTATTGTGGTTGCACTCTGCATGTGTGCCAACCTGCCATTGGCACCTCTTCGAGTTATCTGAGCAATTTATGATTATTTAAAATTGTTACATTCATGTTTATTGTAATTCCGCTTGCTGGCTCTTTATCTAACAATATTTATGAACTTTTTGTACAGATGCAAAATCCTTGCGAATGAGGTGGGGGTTAAAGTCTGCTACGCTGTAATCCACTTAATTATAAATCCTTGTATTCCTTGTTATTTTAATTAAAATATGACATTTATAAACAGTCGTTTCAAGGACCGCAACTGTGAATGAACGCCGGCCAAAGACAAGACGTGTACCAGGGACAACATACTTTCCAGCAGATGCTGATCGAAGAGAGGAGCGACTTTAAACAGATTTGCAAGGTGTGACCATGGAAGACAAGTAGGAAGGGTGATGATATGTACATGCTCTGTATATCATATTTCTGCCAACTAAGACTGCAGTCGTCTAAAAGATCTCTGATAATGGAGTAATACAGCTGGAAGATAAGTGGTTGTGAGAGATTGACATCGGAGTTATATATCGATTAAGTTTTGGTGTTGACCAATGTACTATGGAAAACAAAGTTATTTAACCCTTTAACGACCGTAATGTAGTAAAAAATACATGTGGAAGTACTACCATCGGTCGTTAAAGGGTTAAATACATCAATTGGTCTTCAATAACACATTGTGCAAGACAACTTAGGAAACCTTTCCAAACAATTTCATGGTGGAGATGTTTGGCCATGATAGATAGCCATGTTTAGAACCCGTTTGATTTTCTTGAAAGTTTTTTCTGAGTGTCAGATACATACATTCATGCTGTTAATTTTGGCTCATAAAGTAGTTCTCGAGTTAGTTGCGATCAAGTTTCTTCTTTTTTGTTACATGTTTCTTCTAGCAGTTTGGAGGAGTCATTAGAAATGAATTCTGAGAAGTCAATTAAGATGCTAATCACAGGTCACAAAGACGCTGGGAAAAGTTCAACCACCGGGCATTTGGTGTACTTGTATGGATTGATTAAAAAGGAAAAGCTGGACGAGTTTGAGAAATGGGCATGGAAGGTAAGAACCTCACATCTTGTTTGTTATAGGAGATACCTCTGCTTCTGCTGTTATAAACTTGTTTTCATTGCACTTTTGATGCTTCTACAAACATCGCACTTCCTACAAGGTCCTGCTTTGGTTGCAGATAGTGCTGTCCACTGAATCTGAATAAGAGTGAAGCCAGTGTGGTCATTGTGGTGCTTTAAAGCCATTGATGGCTGTCTCTCGTCAATCTTGGCTTCCCAGCAGAGACAGAATAACATTTTGTTCTGAGCCAAATCTATCACCTAGTTCATCCAAGCTTCTTGTAGAGAAGGTATGCATTTGCTACAGACATGTCAATGATATGTAGGATCATCTTTCTGCACCACTTCAACCACGTTTGTCTTATTACACCTCTGACAAGGTAATTAAAGTGCTATTGTGCCAAAACTAATCACTTACATTCAGTAAGTGGGAGTACATGTCCACTATTGCTAGTAAGTAGCAGGAAATGTTACTGGGACACTGAACTGAATCTGAACAGCTGTTATCTAAGGAACATGTGTACATATCCGTATAATCTCAATCTACCCAACTGAGGATGCATTAACATTCCCCAGTGGTGAAAGTGTTAAATCTCTCATGGCCAGCTTTGGTCACAGCGCTATAAAAGCCCAGATACATACTTGCATGCATATGTACACATAACAAAATATTGTTTCTGCACTTATACTGATTTAACTTGGCTGCAATGTTTTGTTCAGTTCAAAGTTGGGGAATATAAGTACGCACTGATGTGCGATCGCTTAAAGGATGAAGCAGTAACAGTTACACATGACTGATGTGCGATCGCTTAAAGGATGAAGCAGTAACAGTTACACATGATTTGGTGACATGGAAGTTTGTAACTGAAAAATGTAGAGGCTCAATCATGGACGTCACAGGTGATCAAAAGTTTGTTAAAGACATGATGAAACACTCATTTGAAACACCACAGGTGAAGCTTATCTCGGTTCTGTTATTGACATTTGTTCCATCTTGCAACAATTAAAAATTAATTTGTTTGAAAATGACCTGTATGGAATGACGATATTGAAAAGTATAATCCAAGACATTACAAAAATCTTGGTCTGGGAAGTGGCAAATGCAGCATTTGTACTCAAAAGAATCCAACTGGGTAATTTGCATTTTATTATAATATGGAAATTTTGTCGATTTGTAGCCTGAAATTAAGCTGATTGCTTCTTACAGGGCATTGCTTTGCTGTTGTGTTGTACATTGAAGAAACAGCTTTTTTTATCAATACAGATAGATGGTGTTGTCCTTTGCATCTCAGCAGCGGGTGAAGAGTATGAAAGAGATAGTGGACAGATCCAGGAAGTCATCTTGCTTGCTGTTGCAAATGATATACCACTGATCATTGCCATCAATACAATCAATGTCACTGAGCCTGGTGAGCCGCCTTACGACGAAGTAAATTTTCTTACTGAAAAATTTTTCTCTTTCTATTTTGATGATGAGTGTGTACCAAAATGCATGGAAAACTAACCCCTCTCATTGTTAAAGGGTTATCAGTTCACCACCATTATAATATAAGTCACTACCTGTGACTCTTATTTCAAAAACTGTGACTCTAGAAGGAAAGATACAGTATTATGGATATGTTATCACTGAGTTTGTAGCCTGAAATTGAGCTGATTGCTTCGTATGGGGATTGCTCTGTTGTATGCATGCGTGTACCTGAGAAACTGTTTTTTTTTGTCAATGCAGGCTATCCACTAGTCTTGTGGTTGTGTCTGCTGTTGTTTGAGAATTTGAGCAAGGCTTTGCCTTAAATCTTTGCTGGGCAGATACATCAGCATTTCTTAATCTCATTAAGTCGTGGGATTAAAAAGCTGATCATTGGAATGAATAAAATGGACATCACCGAACCACCATACTGCAAGGTAAAGTTTCTTAATGCAAGATTTTTATACTCTGGCAAGATTGATTTACAGGTTTCTTGTTTGTCAATTGATTGTTAATTGAAATAAATGGATGCTAACTAAAACAATTTCCATTTTTCTGTATAATTACTGATGCACTAGACATTCCTTTAGATTGGTCTAATAATTTCAAGCAAAACAGTCAGTCTTAATTGCTGTCACTTGTTTGAATTGTAGCATTCCAAGTTTGGCCATATCTCCACATTCATGTTGGAGCAGCTCCATTCGAAAGATTATCCTATTCAAGACCCTCATTCTTGTGTGGAACTGTCTTTCTGGTTGCACTCATATCTACTTTAAGGAATTCTGTGTCATAATTCCCACTGTCCCTGGCCGCCATCCTCTGCCATCGAGACCTGGTCATTCCCAAGACCCGAATTGTATGTGTTTATTTGAGAAACTGGGTGTTTTTTGTCAATGCAGATTGATGCCACTTTGCTGGTGGTATCAGCTACAAAAGGTGAATTTGAGGAAGGATATGTCATTGGCCAGAGTCGCAAGCACCTATAGGTTGCAACAAAGTGTGGTCTGAAAACAGGCTGGCTTTCTATTTTTGGCTGCAGTGATGTCCAGAGTTTCTGAAGATCCTCGGAAAACTTCTTTCATCTAGCAACATCTTGCCAGTTGCTGTACTGAACAAACATTGCAAATAATGCTTTCTGAAGCATGTTTCACGAGCCAAAGATAATGAAGTTCATGCAAAGGGGTGTTTAAGGCCAAATATTTCAAGAATCACACAAACATACGACTCAAGAACCGATTTATGCAAATTGGGAAAACAGAAAGTAGAAGGTGCATCCATCTATCACCAAAGCCATCTAAAAAAACAACGCTTCCCTTCTTAAACACTCCAAACACCTCGTGAAGAAGCTACATCCCTTTGGAAGAAAGCTAATAAAATCACAAAGAAAGTCAAACGAACTTTCTTCTCTGATGTCATGTTGAAGACTTCACCGAAATTGTGGTGGAAAAGAGTGCTGAAAGGCACAGAGTTGGATATCTGCGCTCAATTTTCGACTCTTGCAGTGTGCCTACTGTCAGCCCCAGCAAGCCTCATCTACTGAATGCATATTTTCTAACTTCGGGTTTATGCACAACACGATTCGAAATCGCCTGGACAATGAAACAGAAACTAAGCTTGTGTTCTGTTATTGGATGCTTCATGGTCCTCTTGGATTGGACACTGAAAATGGTACATTGGATTTAAATTTACTCAATGATAACTGGGTAGTCACACCATTACTCAACCTATTCTGATGATACTGATAGTGACACTGGCTGACTGACACAAATTGGTAACTCAGAAATTCCACAGAATGGAGAACATATCAGCATCTTAGATGCTTTCAATGACTGTAATTGGTTTCAGATTGTGAAAAAGTCTATTATCAAAAGAAAACATCTAATGAAGCAAATTAAGCGGGAAATTAGAATTCAGCATCGTCTCCGGTATGCATTACCAGTACTCTTCCAGAGAATTTAGGAAGTTTCATGTAGAAATTAATATTTGTTACAGTTAGCAACAGTTATTCTGAAATCTTATTAAACAGTGTAATAACCTGAAATCTGATTAAACTGTGTAATAACTGTGTTGATTATGGTTACTGTGTCTGTTGGTGCACATGTTGGAGTGTTTCAAGGATTGCTTACTGTATCTGCATGGACGATGGGAACCATGGAATCACATATTGGTATCTTTTGGGAGCGTTATCAAATACTCTATTTTAATAAGTTCATGTTATAAAAATGAGTTAAGCTTTAGATCCGAGTCTCTGACTGCATTTTGGTATAGAATGTGTGTTATAATGCGATTAATGGTTGCTTTGCAGTTGCTTATTTGTTGTTCAATCAATCAGTCAATAAAAATTTATATAGCACCCTTCAAGATCTGTACTCAGAGGAGCTTCCGACCCAGGTCATGTGGAAAAACGGTCCTCAGCTGTTCGTGGAACTGCAAACAGGCACCGTATGGGAGATGGCCTATAATTAAGCCCGTTCCAGGTTTTCGGACCAGCCACAGAGAAGGAACAGCTCTGCATTGTCGCAGAGTGGGCGACTTGGACTGCCAAGTCACCTTGTTGTACAATGCACATTAGCTGACTTTGAAATAAACATTTGTAATGAAGTTAAGCAGTGTGGTTTTCGTTTTGATACAGACATCGCAACATTATTGGACTCCATGGCCATTTCCAAGATGCAAAAATAGATACTTGGTTATGGAATATGCTCCGGGAAAATTACATCGAGTATGGAGAGAAGAGAAGCCTTTATCAGAAAAGGAAGCTTCTAAGGCTGGAAAACATATATAAATAAATGCTTTCATGGGATATAAATTGGAGGTGTCAGCCAAGTAGCATTTCTACATTGGCTGTTTAATTAGCTATATAGAGCAAGCCTGAACTGACCTGTGAAAATCAGTTCCTGTTTGGTCCCATAGTTAACTTTTGATAACCTTGGGTTATGTTAGGGGTCAGTAGTGTAAATATTTGTTACTTTGTTCACATATTAAGAAAGGCAACGAGCAAACTTGAGAAACTGTTGAGTGTTGACATAATTCTTGTAATTAACCTTGAGTTCAGCTAGTTGTCGCCATGTTAAAAATATTGTCTCTAGACTCCATGCATAAGTAATGTTTTGATCAGGTACTTAATTTTAAATTTAATGATTCAGGATTTTAGTGCAATTTGTTCTGGTCTTCTGCTCCTGTGTCTTGTGACTTCTTTTCATATTAAACAAAGGTGTCTGTGAGTTGGAGCTAGGATTCACTCGAATTGCATTTCTAACTTAACAGTTGTTAGTAGGTCTGATACTGTCTCTATTCATTTTTTTAAATGTTTGTGTATTTCTAGTACATTTGGTCTGCAAAGGTTCATCAGTAACTCTAGGCTTGCCTAGCTTGCTTAGAGTAACACAGGGAGGAAATCCGATCGACGTACTCGCTGATCGTAGATTCGGAACCGACCTGGGATGATGAACCAAAGTCCTCTGTGCCCACCTTCACGTGGTGCAGACTGTTAGTACCCTCCCTTAAATGGGTAGGAGAACGAACGGGCACGGCAGGCAAAACCAGGGGAAGGCAATGGCAAACCACCCCTGTTAACATGCCAAGAAAACCTTTATGAATCAAGCTAATTCAAACAAAGTAGTAGTCGCAGATGGTGAGACTCCCAGGCCGGAGTGCGACTGACGAGATACAGGAAACAACTGGAATGAATTTGGCAGAACTGAGAGATGCGACGGCGGACAGAAGGAAATGGAGAGGCTTGATCATGAAGGTCGCTAGAGTTCTATGAACTGACAGCACAAGCAAGCAAGTACATATTACAACTGACTGAAGCAATCAAGTACATGCACTCCAAGGATGTGATTCATCGAGATCTTAAGCTAGAAAATATTTTACTGGATAAGGACAACGCTGTAAAAATCAGTGATTTTGGGTGGGCTGTGAAATCATCGTCTACCAGGTAAATTTAAACATTGTGTAGGAATTGCATTTCTGTTTTTATGTTTATTTAGCACAACTATCTAATCAGAGGCATGAGTTGTAGCACTAAGTTTATCAGGTATTTCAAAAGTTCTCTAAAGACTGATTCTCTCTATTGGAGAGCAAACCAACTCACTTCTACTACACTCAGCCAAACTCAATGGTTTTTTCACACAGTGTTTTTGTTGACTTTTATACTGACTGGTAACTTAGGCTTTGGACATTTGCATAAGCCAACCAATAGACGACCTCTAGTTTGGCTAAGTCATTGGGTCACTTGCATTGGAACCGTTAACCGTTGATTCATTTGCACAAAATACTGTGCATTTTGAATATTTTTACTTCTTAGTTAAAGCAATATATGGATCTATTATATTGTATGTGTTATGTGTTTTCCCCTATCATTTCTGGGGCTAAAGGAAAGAAGGTTTATATTAACATGTTCATTCATGCTTTCAGTCATAAGTATTATATATAAGGAATGTAGGAATAGCCTAAAGTGTTAATCTGGTTTATCGTCCTACAGTTACAGTTTTTTTATTTGAAGGCAGACGTTTTGTGGGTCGCCAGTATACATCTCGCCAGAAATGATTGACGGCAAATCATACGATTATAAAGTTGATATTTGGTCACTTGGAGTCCTATGCTATGAGCTCGTTGTTGGGAAGTCGCCGTTTAATGCAAGAAAAGACAGAAGAGTGTATGAGAAAGTCATGAATGACGAAGTTATTTATCCAGAGCACTTGTCAACCACAGCAAAAGACATGATAAGCAAGGTAATTAAGTATTTGATTGGATGGTCTGAAGGTACCTGAAATTACTTTTTCAGACATGTCTCTTGAAATAATTGTCACTTTATACTGTAATATATGCGAAAGCCGTTATCTGTGACTTTACCTCGTTACTTGCGCTCTGCTGATTGGCTTGATCTTTTTGTTCGTAGGACTAAGACCGTCTTGGCTCTACGCCAGGCATTTGCTGTGGTTGGTCCCTCTACTTGGAATGACCTTCCCTCTCACTAATGACTGGTTACCTTTTTGGTGTCTCATTCTTTAAAGACTTTTTTGCCCCGGGATTTCATGCTGAGAGCACTACTGAATAGTTATTAGAGATATAGTATATAGAGATTTGGTCTGCAAAGGCTCATCAGTCACTCTAGACTTGCCTAGCTTGCTTAGAGTAACACAGGGAGGAAATCCGATCGACGTATTCGCTGATCGTAGATTCGGAACCGACCTGGGCTGATGAACCAAAGTCCTCCGTGCTCACCTTCATGTGGTGCAGACTGTTAGTACCCTCCCTTAATTGGGTAGGAGAACGAACGGGCACGGCAGGCAAAACCAGGGGAAGGCAATGGCAAACCACCCCTGTTAACATGCCAAGAAAACCTTTATGAATCAAGCTAATTCAAACAAAGTAGTAGTCGCAGATGGTGAGACTCCCAGGCCGGAGTGCGACTGACGAGATACAGGAAACAACTGGAATGAATTTGGCAGAACTGAGAGATGCGACGGCGGACAGAAGGAAATGGAGAGGCTTGATCATGAAGGTCGCTAGAGTTCTATGAACTGACAGCACAAGCAAGCAAGTACATATTACAACTGACTGAAGCAATCAAGTACATGCACTCCAAGGATGTGATTCATCGAGATCTTAAGCTAGAAAATATTTTACTGGATAAGGACAACGCTGTAAAAATCGGTGATTTTGGGTGGGCTGTGAAATCATCGTCTACCAGGTAAATTTAAACATTGTGTAGGAATTGCATTTCTGTTTTTATGTTTATTTAGCACAACTATCTAATCAGAGGCATGAGTTGTAGCACTAAGTTTATCAGGTATTTCAAAAGTTCTCTAAAGACTGATTGTCTCTATTGGAGAGCAAACCAACTCACTTCTACTACACTCAGCCAAACTCAATGGTTTTTTCACACAAAGTGTTTTTGTTGACTTTTATACTGACTGGTAACTTAGGCTTTGGACATTTGCATAAGCCAACCAATAGACGACCTCTAGTTTGGCTATGTCATTGGGTCACTTGCATTGGAACCGTTAACCGTTGATTCATTTGCACAAAATACTGTGCATTTTGAATATTTTTACTTCTTAGTTAAAGCAATATATGGATCTATTATATTGTATGTGTTATGTGTTTTCCCCTATCATTTCTGGGGCTAAAGGAAAGAAGGTTTATATTAACATGTTCATTCATGCTTTCAGTCATAAGTATTATATATAAGGAATGTAGGAATAGCCTAAAGTGTTAATCTGGTTTATCGTCCTACAGTTACAGTTTTTTTATTTGAAGGCAGACGTTTTGTGGGTCGCCAGTATACATCTCGCCAGAAATGATTGACGGCAAATCATACGATTATAAAGTTGATATTTGGTCACTTGGAGTCCTATGCTATGAGCTCGTTGTTGGGAAGTCGCCGTTTAATGCAAGAAAAGACAGAAGAGTGTATGAGAAAGTCATGAATGACGAAGTTATTTATCCAGAGCACTTGTCAACCACAGCAAAAGACATGATAAGCAAGGTAATTAAGTATTTGATTGGATGGTCTGAAGGTACCTGAAATTACTTTTTCAGACATGTCTCTTGAAATAATTGTCACTTTATACTGTAATATATGCGAAAGCCGTTATCTGTGACTTTACCTCGTTACTTGCGCTCTGCTGATTGGCTTGATCTTTTTGTTCGTAGGACTAAGACCGTCTTGGCTCTACGCCAGGCATTTGCTGTGGTTGGTCCCTCTACTTGGAATGACCTTCCCTCTCACTAATGACTGGTTACCTTTTTGGTGTCTCATTCTTTAAAGACTTTTTTGCCCCGGGATTTCATGCTGAGAGCACTACTGAATAGTTATTAGAGATATAGTATATAGAGATTTGGTCTGCAAAGGCTCATCAGTCACTCTAGACTTGCCTAGCTTGCTTAGAGTAACACAGGGAGGAAATCCGATCGACGTATTCGCTGATCGTAGATTCGGAACCGACCTGGGCTGATGAACCAAAGTCCTCCGTGCTCACCTTCATGTGGTGCAGACTGTTAGTACCCTCCCTTAAATGGGTAGGAGAACGAACGGGCACGGCAGGCAAAACCAGGGGAAGGCAATGGCAAACCACCCCTGTTAACATGCCAAGAAAACCTTTATGAATCAAGCTAATTCAAACAAAGTAGTCGCAGATGGTGAGACTCCCAGGCCGGAGTGCGACTGACGAGATACAGGAAACAACTGGAATGAATTTGGCAGAACTGAGAGATGCGACGGCGGACAGAAGGAAATGGAGAGGCTTGATCATGAAGGTCGCTAGAGTTCAAACTGACAGCACAAGGTAACAAGGTAATGGTGATTCAGCTTAGAAACATAGTTTCTCCAACTTGTGAAAGTGGATATTTGGCAAGGTTTTGAGTATCAAGATTTTTCGTAAGCTTTCTTACATCCTGCTTTCATTGCTTGAAATTGAGCGGATTGCTTCTTGTGGAGATTGCTCGGTTGTATGTGTTTATTTGAGAAACTGGGTGTTTTTGTCAATACAGATCGATGCCATTTTGCTAGTTGTTGCAGCTACAAAACGTGAATTTGAGGAAGGATATGATGTCATTGGACAGAGTCGCAAGCACCTATAGGTTGCAACACTTTGTATGTGTTTATTTGAGAAACTGGGTGTTTTTGTCAATACAGATCGATGCCACTTTGCTAGTTGTTGCAGCTACAAAAGGTGAATTTGAGGAAGGATATGATGTCATTGGACAGAGTCGCAAGCACCTATAGGTTGCAACACTTTGTATGTGTTTATTTGAGAAACTGGGTGTTTTTGTCAATACAGATCGATGCCACTTTGCTAGTTGTTGCAGCTACAAAAGGTGAATTTGAGGAAGGATATGATGTCATTGGACAGAGTCGCAAGCACATATAGGTTGCAACACTTTGTATGTGTTTATTTGAGAAACTGGGTGTTTTTGTCAATACAGATCGATGCCTCTTTGCTAGTTGTTGCAGCTACAAAAGGTGAATTTCAGGAAGGATATGATGTCATTGGACAGAGTCGCAAGCACCTATAGGTTGCAACACTTTGTATGTGTTTATTTGAGAAACTGGGTGTTTTTGTCAATACAGATCGATGCTACTTTGCTAGTTGTTGCAGCTACAAAAGGTGAATTTGAGGAAGGATATGATGCTTTGCAAGCACCTATAGGTTGCAAAGTGTGGTCTGAAAACAGGCTGGCTTTCTATTTTTGGCTGCAGTGATGTCCAGAGTTTCTGAAGATCCTCGGCAAACTTCTTTCATCTTGCAACATCTTGCCAGTTGCCGTACTGAACACACATTGCAAATAATGCTTTCTGAAGCATGTTTCATGAGCCAAAGATAATGAAGTTGATGCAAAGGGGTGTTTGGGGCCAATTATTTCAAGAATCAAACAAACATTAAGACTCAAGAACCGATTTATGCAAATTGGGAAAACAGAACGTAGAAGGTGCATCCATCTATCACCAAAGCCATCTCAAAGAACAACGCTTGACTTCTTAAACACTCCAAACACCTACCTTGTGAAGAAGCTACATCCCTTTGGAAGAAAGCTAATAAAATCACAAAGACAGCCAAACATGATAACCTTCCAACCAGGGTTGGTTCTTACCATGGAATAAACTGGCTTGGTAAAAATAGTTTTTGCTGGCAGAAATACTTTTTGCCACATTAAGATTCAATACATATTCTTTTTACTATTATTCTTGTCCAAATATTTAACTGAAACCAAGCCACGTGTATGTTCTACTGTCTGGAAAGACATCCATTTACTTGTTATTATATCAGTCATGGATAGCCCATGAATGGTAAAGGAGACTAGGATGGGTATTGGGAGCAAGAAGTTGAATAAAGAACATCAAGAGTCAGCTCAAGAATGGTGCATGCAGCAGGAACCAGAATTTCTTCCATTGCTTGGCTTATGACACCCACTCAACTCCTTTTCCACGAACTTTCTACTCTGATGTCATGTTGAAGACTTCACCAACATTGTGGTATAAAAGAGTGCCGAAAGGCACAGAGTTGGATATCTGTGCTCAATTCTCGACTCTTGCAGTGTGCATACTGCCAGCCTCAGCCAGCCCCATCTACTGAATGCATATTTTCTAACTTCGGGTTTATGCACAACATGATTCGAAATCGCCTGGACAATGAAACAGAAACTAAGCTTGTGTTCTGTTACTGGATGCTTCATGGTCCTCTTGGATTGGACACTGAAAATGGTACATTAGATTTAAATTTACTCAATGTCACACCATTACCCATTACTCAACCTATTCTGATGATACTGATAGTGACACTGGCTGACTGACACAAATTGGTAACTCGGAAGTTCCACAGAATGGAGAACATATCAGCGTCTTCAGTTTTTTTACTAGATAAATATTAACTTGCAGTGCTTATTATTTATAACTTGTAAGTTCATAATCATTTGTAATTTTTTAACGAATAAGTATTAGGCCTAAGTACTTATAAGTGATGTTTACACTGAGTCGATTCAGTCCTTCGATGAATCAATGTCCACCGTCATTCAACAACAACGTTGTCTAATATCTGTCAGATTTCTGTCTGTAATTCAATCACAGAAGCAAACAGTAGCTCAACTTACTCATTCAAACAACCACATTCATTAATTATTAGGCCAGAAATAGAGATTGGATATTTTACAACGCTTACACACAGTAAAATGAACCATAGTAATATGTTTATTTCTTTTGTTTTTTAAAGAATTTGTCATGATCCCAATAACTGCAGTCTGCAAGCTTTTACCGTGGTTTTTGCCAGTTTTGCCTGCTTTTTACACCATCCTCCCAAAAATACATTTTGCCATGGCAAACTGCCATCTCCGCTTCTAACGAATGAGCCCATGATCTACCAAGGACCTCTGTATGAAAACCTGACAGAAAGGTCAGCCCATCTTCTAAAGTTTCCCTTATGCAAACAGGTCCATGCATTCATCCAGCACTGTACCAGTCATGGTTGGGCTCAGGTCTTCCCCAGGCATTCTCAGTATGCATCTGAACATATTTATTAGTGTACATTTATATTCAGTTAAAAGTATGTCATAATTTAGCATGATGCCATTCTTTTGGATTTGCAGAAAAAGATTCTTGTGTCAAGATCATGCTTCATGTTTTCAGGATTAGGGAGATTTTGCCAGCTTTTACAGAACTGAGACGATTTTCAAAAACCAGGATTGACATGCGAGACAATCTTAGCATTGTGTGACTCGTGCATAGCTTTGGTGGACTATGCTCCTTTATCTGCTTGACCACCTTGTCCTTAACTTTTGTTCTCCTTGGTCACCCACAATCTGATGCTATAGAATCATGCTTTGGTTGGTTTCATCAACCATCTGGGATCAACTACTATATATCCATGACACAAGTGCTTAAAAGAGACAGACAAATCTGAGCCTGGTCTTTGCTGGAGTTTTCTGGCTTCTTCTCTTATTGAAATTGATGAAGTCATTAAGTCTAATGTATCAAACAAATCGAATTCAAATAATTCAGCAGAAGATGTTACAGCCGATGCGCTGGCCGAATCACAGCAATATCTGAGATGGCCATCGTCCATAGTGCAAAGTCATATTTGAAGTAAAAGGTGCAATGGCAAGATCGATTGTAAACATCACAAGAGATACAGATACTGCAAGCACAAACAAGTCAATCCCGACGCTTACCAAGCTGTTCAATTGGAAGATTTTATATTCAACCAAGGAGCAACAAAATGTTTAGATGATGTTGTGGTGGACTAACAAAGCCAAGTGAATATTGTACATACATGTGGGCATCACACTGTTTGAAGAGATCCGTGAATCTTTTGTCTTTGAAATCTCGACTCCTGTAGTCACAGAATGCCAGCGATCACCATTCACATTCACTTGTTGGTGTGAACTATTGTTTCAAAGGCCACGATCTGAAATTACTTCTTACCCAGCGACTGTTTAACTGCTTTGCAAAGAATGCAGTAACAAAACTTGCGAGTGAGGCTAACCAGAGTATTCATTTTCAAAGAGTAGAAAACAAGCTAAACGTTCTAGTACTCCACACCAGTGAACTTTGGTAACCTTCTATGTCAAATTTCTGAGTGAAAGAGTTCTTCAAAGTCCTAACACAGTGACTGACTTGGGCACGGCTCGAACCCCTATGCTCCAGATTACAGGGCGAGCGGTCTAACTAATCAGCCACCATGCCACACAGTCGACTGCCAGTCGTTCTGTTTGGCGACTAAATGCCACCTCTGAGAAGATGTACTCGGTGCGGACAAGGCCCACGACCACTGCCACATCACCTGCAAGTTCCGCAATTTCAGCCTCAAACTTTGCATATACTCGAGTGCAAGGCACCCGTGGTCCTTCACAATCTGCAAGACTACATTAGCGACCTCATCATGCAGGCGCTGGGCAGCAATGAGACGGCACAGAGCAAGAAAATCAACTGTATTCATAACAATTTGGAGAAAAACATAACATTCAGCCTGGACCAGCTGCAGTTCCTGAACAGCTTCCAGTTTTTCAACGGCTAATTGGACAAGGCGGCAGGAAATCTATAACCAGAAAACCTGATGGTTACAGCACCCACAGCAATAGAACAAAACTACCCTAATTCAGCACAAAGGCGTCTATCCCTACAATTATACAGATAGCTACAACCGTTACAAAGACCAACTTCCACCCAAAGAGGTGTTCTATACCAACCTCACCCGCAATCACATCTCGAATGCGGGTTAACATGTATGTCTTGTAGTCTTGCGGCTGCAAGACACTGGGTGAATACCACAACCTGTATCTCTGTACACACGTGCTCCTACATATTGGACCCTTATAAGGATGGCTCGACCTATAGAGTGTCACCACAGTATATGAGGCACAATGATAAATTAATGTCAGATATCCTGGGCAAAGAATTGGTCTACCAACTCGGCAGAGGCATGATGATTGAACTTCTTAGGATGCACTGTGAGGCGTTGCTATGCTACATTGAGGACAACATCAATAAAGTTGGAGCACATTGTACTATATGGAGACTATAATGGAGCCATGACAAGACAAGACAAGACTACAGACAAGCTGGTCTCTTAAATACAACATCCAGGGGGCTTTTGCTGCTCCACCGTGGCACATTCGTATACTATAGAACTTACAAACGCCATATAACCTCTCCAAATAACCCCTCCAATATCTTATATTGAGGAAAACCATCTCTCTACATCGTCTGAGCTTTAGTTAGAAGCGTTGCCAGAGAGTAGTACACTGTAGTATACTGGTCTTGTGATGTCTGTGGGCCACTTTGGTCAGTGGGCTAGATGTTGTTTGCCCATTGTAATGCCTTATACATCCATTTCTTTGGTTTACAGTAATGTAAGTGACACATTACATGTACGTAACCCACTAGGGCTAACCCACAGATTAACTATATAATCTCGCACTTCGCCTGGTCCTAGCTGGGATGGTAGAAGTCTTCCAGGATGGGCTCTCTTCTGGCTTCTGGTTTCTCCTTTTGCTGCTTGTCGTCAACCACTAGTTAATAATCAAAACTTGTGCATTGCTTCATTTACATCTTGCAATACTTTGTCCGAATGTTGTTCAAGGCGAATTCTGTCATTCAAAAATTCAAGCTGCTTCAATCTCTTCTGTGACCATTCTCAAAGTTAAAAAGGGTGACGTGCGTGCACTTTGAAGCCAAGCATGTCAAAGGCATGGATTCAAGAGCGTGCCACAAGGTTTTCCGAGATGTAAGCTGTCAATATGGTACTATATATAACTTCTCTAAATTCCTTGTTTATCACGGATGTCAGTTCTAAAGCTGTTAAAAGTGATGAAGAATAAGAGAAAAGCAACTCATTCTGCTGAGTCAAAATAATGCTTTAAACATGACTTCATGTCTTAGTGTTGTTAAGGGTCTTGAAATTTCTTTTTTAGCATCAGCACTAAGATCATCAGATGTTATGAAGCACAAAACACCTATCTTGTCAGACATAACACCAGCTGTAAAACGACCCAACCTGGCATGGTTAGAATATGACAGCCTTCTTCACTCTATTAGTGAGTTAAACGTTACTTCCATGTTTTCATCTTGTATGGCAATTTAATATGCAAGAGGACAAACGTGGTTAACAGTCAACTAAATAGAATGTCCTAAAATTTTAAAACTGGTAGAAAAAGGAGCCCTGCATAGTATACTGTGTTGCCTAATGCTTTACAAAACTGTGTCACTTTCAAGTCATGGACGCAAAGTAGAAATGGGTTTTGGAAACAAAGAAATGTTCAGCATCTCCAAGGATGAAAGGATCATGCTCGGACTTCAACACTGTTCCGTCATTGTTGGTCCTCAAAATGGTGTGCACATGAAATTGCTTATGGCACACTACTCAAAAAGCGCTTCAATGTGGTCCAGCTTAAAGAAAGCCATGTTCCCAAGTTATGCCAAGCCAACAATATGCAAGGGTTTAGTTTTCCTTTGGTGCAGGGTTTCCACAACGTTCTTCATTCACTGAATAAAGAGATGGCAGAACATGCTTTGCAAGAGCTCAGATTCTTGCAAAAGACAACCAATACCCAAACTTTGTCTTACGTGTGATAAAAATCTGGCAGCGCTAAGAATTGTGGTGTATATAGCTTGGTTCTTTTTCTTCAGTACTACATGAACACCACACAAATAACTTTGACGTAACTGTTCATCTATTCAGAGACCACATTCCGAAAAGATGCAAGGCTTACAAACTTGTGGCGCTGTTAGATTTTGTGGTGTCTATTATGGAACACTTTTACGGAGATCACTTGATGCATTTTCCTAATGGACGTATAAAAAAGCACCACCTCCTGCTGGAGAAATTACTGATGCACCTTTAAAAATAATACAAGCAACAGAATCACCTGCACAGGCTACATCCAAGTTCAAAGCACATCGGATGTCTCTGCATCACATCAAGCTGATCTGTAATTATACGAGTGCCTTTGCCCATGAGGAATGGATGGTCGCTACTGCAAACATCAGGTGGCAATATAAAAATATATTTAACACTAGCCGCCTGTTTGAATAACAGATCTACAAATATTTTAGAGTCATTGCCTAATACCTCTACAAGTTGAAGGTACTTTTCGCTACGATGCAGCTTTTAGCTGTTGGTGACAAGGTTCTCCTAAGTTCTACCAAAGTGTACTATCAATATTTAATCCATTTGAAGTATACACTCTACTGGCATCACAGGACAGCTCACTTGACCAATTCACCTTCTCTGCCACACACACACACACACACACAGTTTATTCATTTTGTACAGAAAACTCAATGCTCACAAAGTCAGAATAGAGAAAATGCAGAAACAGTTGTGATCCAATACTTCAAACCAGTCAACTACAGCTACATGACGGAAAAGACCAGGCACCACATTGGGAGCCAAAAGGCAGTTAGCAGGACAACCTGTGCTGGCAGACAGAGATTCAGCCAAGAATACAAGAAATCTGGCATGCAACATTGAAGCTGGTACTCCAAATGCTAGATCACATGGACAAGGACATTAACAGGCATTCCTGTGTTGAATTTTAATCAACATGTTTAGTGTTTGCAGGATCATAGCATTAGACTAGCAGGATGTACTGAAACTGTACATCACGAAGGTCATTTCTAAATGTTGTACCGTACATATTATTTCCTCTTGTCTTTTTGTTTCTAATGTTGGGGTGCATTTGTATGAGCGGAATCTACTTTCTTACGTGCAGTTATTAGATTGTTAAAAGTCATCATGCTGCCTAGGACTTAGGCAAACTTGTGCAAAGCCCCAAAACATGTGCAACCACGGAAGCACACGTTGCTCTCTTGATGCTTACAACTTCTTCAATAATGGTTGGGTACAAACTTGCTACCATCAACATTCTGGTTCATGTTTTAGCATCATCAAAGCCAATGTGATGAGATTCCAGTCTGTTACTGAAAAACCACATTACACTTGGGTTGCAATTCGTGGAAGGGACTCGCCTATGGCATCAGCACGTTGTACCTGCATAGCCAGGTAAGAATTATGATTGTGATGTTCTGTTAATTATTGGTTTACCAAAATACCAATGTTTATCATTTTTAATATGCATTACATGTATGTTAAAATATAGATGCAAGAGATCTGTATATTTATGGATTTTTTCTCCAGGTCAGGAGAAGTCTGATCACACATTGCTCCTGTGCTTTTCAAAATCGAGACTGCCACGTGACTGCATTACAACCAGAAGTCATGTATAACTGAACCATGTCAGTGGAACCAGACTTTTATCAGACTTATCTAAGTCTCTGAACTGTGATTATTTGCAATTCTGCTATATAGCGACTGTAGCAATATGGGGAGTTGTAGTGATATGGGGGGCAGGTAATCCTTGAGTTGTAATGATATGGGTGCAGGCAATCCTTGGGTGTAGCGGTATAAGGGGTAGGTAGTTTTGGGAGAGGTAATTAGATAGGCCGCACCTATTACTGCAGTGGGATAGGGAAGGTTTTTAGGGTCATTCAGTCCGATCCTGTATCTCCCTCGTCTTGTCTCGGATATTTTAGCCTGGAATACGGCAGCATTTTCATAAGAGTTAATTGGATCGGAAATACGGAAAGGTAACTTTGTGGTTATAACTTGACTAAACATTGGATTATCAGTATCTATTGATTTAACCGGCTGATCAGATTGACTGCGACGGATAATTAACTGTGGAAAAGTACTCTGGAGTAGAGTGATTTCTGTTTAAAAATCTAACCTGGCAAGGACCGCCAGCTTAATCTGTCATTTCTGAATAAAAGTGATTAGTGGGAATTACAGAAGTCTTTTGTTGACTAACAAAAGCCGAATTCAACGGCATATGTAACGGCTATCTATCCTGGGTTTTAAGGGCCGAATTGAATTCAGGGAAGAACGCTTTCTATACAAATGATACCCTGAAGTGGGGTTAGGAAAGAGAGAAGTCAACAATGCTACAGCGACAAAGAAAAGTATGAAACATTGACTCTTATCAACCACATCGTGGAATCTTTGCCCAAACTGCGACTCCTTGTTGAAATTCCTTGCCAGATGAACCACAATCTGAAACCACACTAAGGCATTCCAGCAGACTCACAAGTCTATGCTCCAAACACTGTGATATTTGCTGTGATAGAACCCAAACTATGTAGAGTATCTACCTCTGGGTTTCCAGTAAACATTGGGAAATTATATAACATCAGATACATGCAACGTTGTCAGAAACAGCATTGAACCACGTATGCAAAAACAGAATTTGGTAGTGATGCAGCTAATGCTATGTGAAAGTACTGAATTGGAGGCAGCCACACGATTGCAACGTAAGAGTGGCCTGTGGCATAAATATCGAAAAGGCAGCATTACTTCGTCACTGTTTCACGATGCAATGCATGCAGATATGCCAAATTCACCGAAAAGCCTGCTTCAAAAGAGAATGCATTGCAATTTGCCATTAAAAAGCGCTATGAGGTATGGTATTCAAAGAGACAATGCAGCACCTCAGCAATACTAGAAACAGTTTTCTGCCTTTACATGTCAATCTCAGAATTGAGACCTTTGGATGTTCAATTAATCCCAAATATACATGTCTTGGTTGCATGGGATGTGGATCCTGGAAATAACGGTTTCTTTAAGTACAGATCAGTAATAACATGTGCATCAAGCATACCAGTTTCTTATTATTATTATTATTATTATTATTACTACAATACATCTGTCTTATTATTATTACTGTGTAACTCGTCTATTAAACGAAAATATCATCACTATACATAAGTTAGGATCAGCTAGCAACCTCAAAACTTGATTTTGCAGACTTTTTGTTTTACACATCAGCTGGTCTGAATAAAAAAAGGATCCATTACAACGAGATTTTCTGAAAAAATATGCTGGCCACATTAGCATTATTTAACTAAATGTGCATTAACACAACAGCAGACCCATTCACCAAGTATTATATGGAAAAAACAAAGGCAGCAACTACCACTGCTAAAACAACATTAAATTCCAAACTGGTTGACAGCACTGAAAGGCTCTTAAGCCTCGCTATACAAGTGTTCTGTTACATTCCATTACATTTGGTATCATTAGGGTTGCCACATAGTCTTCAGGAAATTACCCGACTATGGTGAGCGCATTAAGGGAGTCTGGGGCGGTGTCTCCAGACTGGTTCAAGGGCATTGGAAAACCCCTAGTCCGGGCCCTCAGAGGATCAGAAGGGCTACGCCCCCTGACGCTGACCAAAGATAACAAAACAGCTCAGTAAAATTGAAAAGTTACTTAACTTACTTTCTTAACTTACTAAACTTACTTTCTTAATTTACTTAATTACTCAACTACTTTACTTCAAAAAGTTAACACAGCTGTCATATCAATCATTGACAATGAATGATTGATTCACTGTGAATATAATATCAGGCAACTCACATGTTTGGAACTGTTCAAACTTCAAATCATCACAGAAGCTGCACTCTGCCACCCTTGCGAATGTACTCCGAGACCTGATGATGAAGTCACTGAACTCTGTACAGCTGCATTTTATGGTCAAGAAGATGCTCAACTCACTGCGTACTGATGCCGGCTCGAGTCGATGGCATTCGTCAGACCAAATGACGCTGAAAACACGTTCAACAATTCTGATGAGATTTGGAACTAATTTCCTACTGAAGAATGAGCGCCCTTTCTCACCTGTGCTGCCTTGCAGCGTACTGAACACTGCATTTATACAACGTCTTAAAGAGAAACTACTCTAGAGACGCTCCGATCCTAGAATGGTGCTTGCAGAATCCCTAACTAAGACTGAAAGGGAGGAAAATTTCAGATGAATTTGTCAATCTCTGTCATGGCACCCGGGGGATGGCCCCTTGTGTGCGGGTGTTCCTGTCGCACACTCACCCCCATGGCCCTGTCCCCCGAGATCCAACAAAGCCTGCGTAATGTTAACCTCTTCTGTACGAAGCTCCCGGCTAAAGGGGTACATCGGGTCCAGTGAAGTCACAGCAGCACGGAAAGGACTGGTAGGCAAGTCTTGCATGCGGGTGACCAGGCCACCTGGTGAGTCAAATGCGCTTGAACTGATCATCATCGATTTACCAGGGCTGAATCTCGCTTATCCAACAGTCAGGGCTCATTAGGTTGGTACACTAGTGTGGCCCAAACTTACACGGGGAAATAATTTTTGTTGAAACATGCTGCTCCACAAGGCTGCCCTTGTTCCACTTGACAAGAAGACTATGTGGTGAAAAAATTGAAGAGATCTGAGCATGTTTAGAGGTCGCGCCATTTTGACACTTTTTTGTAGAAATCGCAAAAACCGCATGCTTGGGTTTTGGAACTTGGTTCCATTGTCGATTTACTCTTTTTATCACAACAAATTAATGAGGAGTCCAATTTAGATGAACTTTTTACTGTTTATTTATCTCGATGAGAGCTATATTTTGATTAAAATATAAATACTAAATTCAGGGTCGTTCAAGGTCATTTCAAGGTCATAAGAAACAAAATCTAACAAAAATCGAAGAAAAATGATCAGATCTCAGCCAATAATTGTTGAAATTGGTTAATTCTGTCACATAACTAAGGATGAGTCACAGACACAATACCTGCTGCAACTTGTCTCCAGTCATCACACAATGATTTCTTTTCCGACAAGAGCAAAATGAAATAATCGCGGTTTTCGCGTTTTCCGGCACTTCAATGACGGTTATTTATGCAGACTGGAAAACTACTTTCATAGTAAAAAATTATATTGCATTACAAATTATTTGCATTTAATGCACTCTGACTAAGCAGTAACACTGCGGTATATATTTTTATTAGGCTGTTCAACGTTCAAAATAGTAACTGCCTTGCTATTCATAATGATAGGGGGCCTACATGTCTTTTTACGCTTCATACTATATAATGTAAAAGTGTGCAAAAGGCGCGACCTCTAAACATAGTTCAATCTGTCCAAATTTTTGCATACAGGGTTATCTTTTCATGTGTAACAAGGGCAGCCTTGTGGAGCTAAACATTTCCAACTTTTGTTATTTTGGGCCACTCTATTGGTACACTATGTCCATGGTTTCCGGATTGGAAACGACCAACTGGTCAGGTCGTACAGGATTCATTTCGACCTGCATGCGATTAATCTTATCAATCAGGACAGACTTGGTGAAACCGTAGTTGACGTTGCTATATTATTTTATTTCAGCAAAGAAGTATTTTCATCAATCCAACTTCTATTTAAGCAAAGACTTAGTTTAATCAATCCAGCTTCTATTTGCGGAAGGATAAATCTTCTGCAGCGGAACTATTTCCGACACAATAACTCGGTGGAAGACCTTTGCGTAGATTGTTAAAAATGCGTTACTTCCCATCAGTTAGCGTCGTGAGGGTCGGTTAGGGTCAGGTTAGACTTCGTGAGGGTTGGTTAGGTTAGGGTTGGGTTAGGCATGATGGTCGGTTAGGGTCAGGGTTAGTGTCGTCATTAGATAAAATGTTACAAACTTTCCACTGCAGAAGTAATTTCTACATGCATTGCGTGGCGGAATCTTCTGCCGCAGAAGCACTACGCTTTACAGAAACAATTATTTCCATCGATTTGGATTCTATTTAAGCAAGCATTAGTTTCATCAATCCAACTTCAATTTAGGCAAACAATAATTTTCATCAATCCAGCTTCCATTTTAAATTCATCATATAAAATAATTTAGGGGCCGTCCACAAAAGTACGTCACGCTATTTTTGACCATTTTACCCCCGTCACAAACTGTCACAAAACTCGGACCCCCCCTAAAGTACGTCACACTTTCGACCGGGAAACTTTTCGAGGGGGGGTAGTGACAGCAGTTTTCCCAAGAATTTTCGAGGGGGGGTAGTAACAGGTGTTTTCCCGTGACTTTTCGAGGGGGGGGTAGTAACAACAGTTTTTCCACACCAAAAATTTTCGAGGGGGGGTAGTAACAAGAGTTTTCCAAGATTTTTATCCATAAATTTCACACTTTTGTATAAAATAAATTATAAATAAAATTTAAAAAAATAAATAAATGTGTGACGTCACGCATGGCCTGACCCCCCTGTCACAAACTGTCACACTTTCTTAAACCCCCCCCCCTGGAGCGTGACGTACTTTATGGACGGCCCCTTAGCAACGTAAACTAGTTTTACCACGGACTGTAAAGATGCGGACTGTGCCTGCAATTGCGAGATATTTACAGACATTTCTACCTTCAATAATTTCTGTATTGAAATTCGACAATAATTATTATCTATGCTAACTGAATGGATGGTTTGTTCTCGTTTCAACCTGGGACTATTATTACTGTTATTATTACTATTATTATTATTCAGTAATAATAGTCCCAGGTTTCAACAGAACAAAAATACACGATTGATGACCTACTAAGGCGTACAAAATCTTCGCTAACCTAAACAAGAATCACTAAAGAACCTTATCGTAATGTTCTCTATCGTAGATGGCAAGTGCACAACTAATTTCGTTTAAGATTAAAATGCTCCTAGTAAATGTTAAGTTTACAACCGCAAACAGTAGCAAAATCATGATTCTTGTCCGACGACAAGGCATAAGATGCCCGGCATCTTCACCAAAAAAGCCTACGTCATCATGACATGAGCTCATTAAGTGCAACGTATACGGCTCCCAACATGCATTGCGACCAATGAAATCGAGATGACCCCATTTATCGATTGGCCACTGGGCAGTCGGTTCCCGCCTTGACAAGCAGGGCAAAGGCCGCGTTCTACGCTTATACTACGGCGAAGGACTAGATTTATCGCATTCCAGGAATTTGAATTCAGAGTCACAAAATACCGTTATATATGGCGGATCTATAATTATGTAGGCCTACTGATAAATGGCGGGTCTATAAGTTTTTATAATTAGGATGATTTATCAAAGATAAATAACATTTATCAAATATAGATAACATGCGATCAAACAATTTATAGACTGCATAAATAGTTAAATCCAGAAATAGAGAAAGCCTTGTACGGGCCCCATGACACAAAGTCAAATTGTTTTTCATTGTTAATCATTTTTGTGTGTGTGTGTGTGTGTGTGTGTGTGTGTGTGTGTGTGCTGGAGAATAATAAACCTAAATATAAATTCCTCTAAATCTAAAAGAAATAATATAAAATAATTAACAAAGGTACCGTAGACAGTTGGGTACAACAGTGGTTTTAAAACTTTTTGGACCAGAATACGCTTACTTTTTCTAGGCATAGCTCGCGGACACAAGTATTCAAGATGTAAAATTTCGCACTTTAAACTTAAGAAAAGTATAGCAAAGTATAACTATTTCTGGCTGCAGAAATTATTACCATTTCTGCACCCAGTAGCGGCGCCAGGATTTCAGGCTTGAGGGGGGCTAAAACCCCAATTCCTTCCCTTTCTTCCCTCCTCTCTGGCATTGGCAGTGATTTCCAACTTTTGTTTGGATGGGGGCTGAGCCGCCGATAGGGGGCTTCAGCCCACCCTAGCCTAAGCTGGCGCCGCCACTTTCTGCACCTAATGTTATCTTTTGCGACAACATAATAATATTATGTCAAAAAATAAAAGTCATATGGTTTCAACTTGGTAGGCTACCATTTGACTTTTATTTTTTGACAAAAGAGAAGATTAAATTGAAACCATAATATATTATTAGGGTGTCTTGTTCGTGTTAATTTTCTGTGACATTTTGGGGCCCCATAATAGGGGGCCCGAAAATATCTCAGGTTTAACTGTGAGACTTTCTGGCCTCAACACTAATAGGGGGCCAGAAAAGTCACCATAAAATGTCGCAGAAAATTAAGTTTGTACCATTTGACTTTTTTGATAAAAGAGAAGATTTAATATTGAAACCATAATAGGCCTATTATTATTAGGGTGTCTTGTTCGTGTTAATTTTCTGACATTTTCGGGCCCCAAAATAATGCGGGCCCTGTGCAATTGCACGGTTCGCACAATGGTAAGGCCGGTACTGTGCAGCTCATGCGCTTCGGCGTGAAACTCCGATTCAGTGTACGCGCTGTAGTCGGGAGCGCCTCTTAGTAAAATCTTGAAGGGGCGCTATAACAAGTGCTCACTGCTCATACATACATACATACATACATTGTTGTTTGCAAAGTGTGGGCGTTTTTCAACCGGTAAATTCGGCTCTGCAAAGATCTAGGCCTATTAGGCCTATATGGGAAAGCAAACTGTAGGCTATGTGGCAGACTTGTATACGAGACATAAAACTCGAGACCGAGACCGAGACCGAGACAGTGGGGTTCGAGACCGAGACCGAGACCGAGACCGAGACAGTGGGGTCCGAGACCGAGACCGAGACGAGACACCAGGTCCGAGACAGTTCGAGACAGTTCAAAACGAGTGAAATGCACATTGGACCCAAGACCCGAAACAATTTTTCTCAACTTTTGAAGTCTAATACAAGGGTCAAGTAACTGAAATCAGCCGATCACCTGAATTGTATAAACTATAAAGAAATTAAATATTTCAGCCATTCTGAAATCTTCTAAATGATTCTAAAATTTAAACCAACAAAATTCCATTTAGGCCCTAGGCCTATTAGCGATTTAGCGACATAAGTTAGCCTACATCACTCACCTTGAGAAACTGGATGTTGTTCCAAGCGTTTTGCTTATGTTGGCTTTACACAAACGACGAACGACATGCCATTTAAATTTTGGTTTTCATTGATTTCAAACTGCGTGAATGCATATTTCACGATTTCAGGTTCTTTATGAGACATTTTAAGATATTTGGAAATTTTGGACTGAAAGTGCAAACTTAAGACTGCTTTTTTCAATACTCTTAAATCGTAATACCAGAAACACCGCTTTTAAAAAACTTCCTGTCTGTTTGGCACTACCGATTAACTAGTTATCCATTCGGCACAAGACAACTTTACAGCGTAATACTGTACGAAGTTCCGAACAAAATACAGTTTGTTCGAGAATTTTGGAGACCGCTTCTACAAGAGAACAAGACTTTCGCTTCGAGACAGTTTCCAAAAAGACAAGACTTTCGTTTCGAGACAGTTTCCAAAAGTCGAGAAATGATCTCGAGACCGAGACCGAGACCGAGACAGTGGGGTCGAGACCGAGACCGAGACCGAGACATCAAAAAACCTGTCTCGAGACGTCTCGAGACCGAGACAGTGTCTCGAGACAATCCAACTCTGCTATGTGGTAGGCTACAGTGGCAAAGTTTCTTGAATTGCGTTAGTTAACATTACTTTACATTACTGGCGATCAAAAATCATCAGACATGAAAACTAACTATGACTAAACAGGCGTGTTATAAGGCGTACCAGTAGCGGGTTCAAAGCTTTGAATAAGATGATATCCTATGTACATGTAGGGTCTACACATTTTCTCTATAGCGACCCTTCTGACCTCGACCCTGCCATGTCCCTCTGGATAGGCTATCCAATCGAGAGGGCCATGCCTTTGCTCATTTTTCAGTGAATTGATCGGGTGAGATCCTTCACCACTGCTGCCCGTTTGAATGGACGCCACGCCATTTAAGGTCCCCGTGTACGGACCGTGCTAGTCCGAGATTTGAATCTATCAAATAAGCCACCATTTGGAGGTGAACCAGAAAACGCATGCACAGAGCTGCGTGGGACGTAGGCCTACGCTCTAACCATGCAGTGTAGCTACATGCAACTACATTTTCAGCCGCAGCCGGTCGTAAAGTAGACTATAATAATTATTCTTCAAGGCACTGCTTCCCAATCTGTTTGGATTCGGAACCTTCTGATACGAAAATATCTCGACGGAAAGTCGGAAACGTTTTCCAAACAAAAGTTGTTCTGGTATAATAGCCTACGTATCACCTGCAAATCAGGCTTCATTAATAACGTAGCTATGAATAAGTGAATTCTCTTTTATACAAGCAGGTTTATACAAAGTTCATTACAATGCAATGTAGGGAATATTTGACGTTTTAGTGTGCCTGGTGTTTTTGCTTCTTCTCTCTGCATATTTTTAGTTCAGGTTTATGCTACATGTAGAAAGTTTGATTCTTATAATTTTACTAGATGGTTGCCCGGCCGTCTTAGAACGGTAAAGTTTAGCGAGCTGTGGCGGGCCACTTGAATAAGCCCTTCCCCTCCCCTTCCCCTTTCCCCACTTCCCCTCCCTCCATCCACTTCCACTTTCCCTGCCCTTTCCCTCCATTTTTAACTTCCTTATCCCTCGATCCCCTCTTCCTTCCATCCTCTCCTCTCCTCTCCTCTCCTCTCCTCTCCGCTCCTCTCCCAAAAATCCCAATAAAGCTGCCTGTACGACTAATTACAACTCATTAACAGTACCGGCGCCAGGATTTCAGGTTTGAGGGGGCTAAAGCTCCATAAACCTTCGTTTTTGTCCCCTCCTCCCTGTGATTTGCAGTGATTTCCCACTTTTTTTTGGGGGGCTGAGCCGCAGTTAGGGGAGCTTAGCCCCCTAGCTCCCCCTGGCGCCGCCCCTGCTCATTAAGAACAAAATCAATAAGCGGATAGTCCCTGGATAACTATAGGTAGAACTCACCGCTGGTGAGCTTCCGCAAAAAACACGCAGAGCCCAACCAACGGATTCTCATTCAGAGCTGATAGTTGATGCCCTCCTACAAGTTCCTAGACTACGTAATGTGCAGTATTGAAACCGATAACGTGTGCCTAGGTAGCGCAGTAGGCAGCGCGTCAGTCTCATAATCCAAACTTGAAGAGCAATCTGAAGGTCGTGAGTTCGATCCTCACCCTGGGCACAACTATTTTTCTAAACTTGTGACATGAGTAGGCCTACAAGATTCATTATTGGCAAATGAATTGAATTCTTCTGACATCAAAACAAACATTTCTGGAAATTTCTTCGGCAGTCGTAAAGTTTTAAATCTCAAATTTATGTTGCTTAGTTTTAAATCTAAATTTTTCTGAACTGAATTTCCTAGTGGAAAAATAAAACCACTGTTACAACGTTCTTAATAAAATTTTCTTTTTATTTCACGACAGACTGCGAGTCGTTTGATCATCACATAGGCCTATATTATATTCGCCATTATCTGGCATTAATTTTAAATCTTGATAATTTAATTCTGCTGCTATGTTCATGATCAATCGATCCTGATCGAAGCAAAGCGGCCATCTTGGCGATCAGAGGATCGGCGTCCACGAATTGGAATGTAACCGGAAGGGACGGAGTTCCGCTTCCGGTACGTCACATCCGTATCGTCTCGTTGCCAAGGAGATGAAGCAAGGTTAGCCATCGCCCAAGCTGCTTCCAGTTGCTCCAATTTCGACAGAGCCTTTTCAAAAACAGATAAAAGCAAAACATTTTAGACAATAATGGAAGTATTAGTTAGCTTGGCCTATTTCGTGGTTTTGGGTCAGCAGTACTTGTTAGTTAGTATAGTGGAGAGTATCCCCCGCCTGTCACGCGGGAGACCGGGGTTCAATTAATCGTAATCGGAGTCGTAATCTCCAAACTTCTAAAGCGTGAACGTTCAATTTATTCACGAGCGCTGCCAGCTTATTCACGAGCGCTGGCTTAAACACGAGCGCTCAATTATTAATTTGTAACAAATAATGACAAGTTGAACCTGTCGTAGTCTTTCCAGTCACAGTGTTTTCGTTGTTAGCTGTAGGCCTGTGGCCTATCTATTGCATGGTCAATGCTAAGCAAACGCTAAAAATGGAAAATCTTGCCATTATCTTGGCAGTGTTGGCCTACTAGGTTTTCTATACCAATTATATTGCCTCGACGCAGTTTAGGTTTCAACGAAGATTCGGAAATAGGGAAATATAATGATTGCAAAACGGAAGACTACACTGGCTCTGATTTAAAATTATTGAAAAGGAATGGATGTACGAAGAACATGAATAGGCTAGGCCTAGTTTTAGAAATTTATGAAATGAAATGAAATTTAGATGGAGACCAAATCTCTTGTAGCGATGCATTATGATTAATCGCTAGATGTCGCGGGCTAACCGGCGATGAAATATCTGTCATTTGATAGGGAAATTTTTCATTAGAAAACCCCAGTTCCGGAATGTTCTGCCTCCGATGAGCAAACCAATTAGGGATTTAAAACCATTTTGTAAGCTATTAACGAAGATTAAAGCTTATGTTGGCCCTGAACAGTTGAAACAATAATAATTACACATTAGCTCCTGCCTGCTAACTAACCATATCGGAGGGCATGAAGATTCGTCATGTTAGACAAAGTTGACTGGGTAAAAAAAATGGCAATATTGTGTCCTATACCCATGAAGCCGAAACTTACAATAGGTCTAATTGTAGCAACATTTTCGAAGTCATCCATGGAGACCAAAACTTGTAGTAGCAATGCATTTCTGGTTAATCACTAGATGGGGCTAATGCCCATGCAATACCGATACTTATTTTTGTAACAATTTTTCCACTTAGAAATATAGTTCTGGACATCGACCAGTTTAAAAACTATTTAGTCTTATATTAACTAAATAAATTTATACAACTTGATGAAACAGTTGGCTACAAGAAGTTCAAGTCACCGCTACTGGATTCAGTTTTACTGATGTCTTCGCTAGGTAAGCTTATAAATTATGCTTAGCCTGAATGTTTTACTAAAGTGTTGATAATGTTTTGGTATTTACGAAATGAAATTTAAAAAAATTACAGATAATAAACAAATAATGTTACTTAGTTTACTGGAATTTGTGAAAATAAAAATCTTTGCAGATTATTGTTTAAATATAGTGTTTAACTAAATGAGCACAGAAACCTTTTTTTAGCAGTATCACAAAGAAATACAAGTGATCGTTTTGAAATGTAGGTTCGTTTATTTATAGAACAATTAAATTCTGAAAAAATATTGTTTGGAGTCTATTTTATAAAATAGACCAGAAAATGTGATTACCAAATGACCTGAACGGGGGGAGGGCCATAACATTATGGTCAACCTATCGTTTCAGCGTTCTAGGTTATTTGCCGAACTTCTAGACCTACTTACATTATAAAATATTTATCATCATTCCAACTTCCATTTAAGCAAGGATTATTTTGATCAATCCAACTTCAAATTAAGCAAGAATTCCTTTAATCAAAACAACTTCCGTTTCAGCAATAATTATTTTCATCAATCTAACTTCCATTTAAGTAAGTAAAAATTCTTTTCATCGATCCAACTTCTATTGTACGGAAGTTCCGACGCAAAAATCGGCTTTACCCATACAATGGTCAAAAGGCGAATAATTTAGAACGGCAAAACGATAGATTACCGCGGCAAGTAGGCTACGTAGGCCTAGTGGTTGACTGGATTGGAATTTTAACTCTGGTTTCTGTTCAGTCCACGAATAAATCTGTCGAATTTACTAAAGATTTCCGTTGGAGAGGAACATTACAATGAGTCTATAGACTAATAATTTTATCTCAGCCCCGCCTAACGGTGGGGTAACAAAGAAACTTTTAAATAGCGGATGAGGCTCTAAAACGGCATTTCAGCGCAACAGAATTTACTAATTACAATAATTGCAATTTGCCGACAAGTGAGAATAGGGACCTAAAAGAGCGGAAAAATTTTATGGCGTATTGGGATGGTCCCATGATGTTATAGGCCTACTGAGCCAGTAACCTTCTGCATTATTCGACTTTTACGTAATCTGGGCCTGCCGTGCTCAAAGTAGATATAAATAATTATGAACACTTTATTACGCCACAGAGGCAGAACAATAACTAAACGATACAAAAATGAGAAAAAGAAAACAACATCTAGCATTAATTATAGTCCAGAAAGCATCAATTATAGACCACAAAAGCTATGACCACAAAAATTATGAGACTCTTAGGCACGGACATATACTCTGGGTACGCGATAGGCCTATAGCCGATTGGTTAGAGCAGTCACCTTATAACGCAGAGAGCGTTGGTTCGAGCCCCCACTGAAACATGTGCTACTGGTTACAAAATGGATTTAACATTATTATTAATTATTACCAATTTATTAAGCGCCACTATGTAGTTTATTTAATAAACTTTGTATAAACTATAAGGATTACGAAACCCATACCTCCTTGAGCTTGATCCGACGTCCACCATCATCATCATAACGGCCACCGCTGTTCTGGTCGTGACCAGACGAGTCTGAGGTAGACAGGTAGGACTTATTATCATGCGACGAGGTAGTACTGAAGAGGGTGCAAATTACCAACATAACTGCAGCACTGGACAACAGCACCAAGTACGCCGAACCCATCGAATATTGAGATGTATTTGAACTATAGAAGGATACGACTCGCCTTGCTAGCGNCTTGTCAGGTTGCTAAAAATTCACCAATCTCCCGGGTAGACACTTGATTAAAGCTTTATAACTCGACCATTATCCTAGCAATGGACATACTGCAGGTCTGGTAGGTCGGAGTCTATTGGTTCAAGTCCATTGCCTAGCAATGGACTTGAACCAGTTTCTCGACTAAATTGTAACTGAATAGCATGTGACTATATTACAGCTTTCTAAAACTGAAATAATGCATGTCACCAATGAATTTCTCCAAAGTGGTCTTATAAAAAATCTTGCATTATGAAAATTTGCCTATTTGTATGTTGGGTGGTGATGTCCATTTTGTTGACTTCAGTGATCAAATTCTCTATACCACAACCTACAGCAAGGAAGTCATGCTCTCGTACATTGCCATTTATTGCAAAGCTTTCCTCAAATTCTTCAATGGCAGAAGAAACTACTAGCAAGGCAGCATAATTTTGTATTGAAAAAACGCACAGATTCTCAAATGCATGCATACAACAGAGCAAACCCCATAAGATGTAATCATCTCAATTTCAAGCTCCAAATTCAATGACAAAAATTTCCCTAACCGGCCGGTTGTGGAGGAGCTGCTTCAGTGTCGTTTCTACTCTGCTGACCTTACGAACGGCATCTTCGCTTGAACGCCAGCCAAAGTTCCTTGCAGAGCACTGTTGAGGATCACTGACGGAATATCTGTTGTCTCTGTTGCTCTCTGTTTTCCAACACGTAGAGGTATCCTTCGTGCATAAACTTTCCCTTGCCGTGTTTCGACCGCACAGTTTCCATTTTAAGGGTGTCACAGAATGATATGTGATATATTTATAATACTCTGTAGAAGTAGCTTTTCCTATAATTTAATACGCTTCTGCTGCATCTTGTACAAATGCGATTTTAAAATCTTCACGAACAGAGCAAAGCAGTGAGTTGCAACAAACTTTCTGAACAGCATATATATAAGCAACGCTGATCAGTGCCTTTTTATGAAAGTGTCTGTGCGGATTAATGTCACTCGTGTATTAATACTTTGTGCGCTAACGTGCTGTATTGGTTTCATTACCGTATGTTAGCAGCTGTGACACGTAATTAGTGTCACTTGGCAAGTAAGCAATGCCAAGCAGTGCATTGTAATGAATTCGCTATGCGGATAGTGTCACTTGTGGAATAATTCCTTGCCTTGCACACTAACGTACCGTATCGGTTTCATTACTTTATGTTAGCACGTAATTAAGCCATTTCGTCGCGCCACAATGGTCGGCACCTAAACGGACACGCCATAACGGCGGTGCCAAAACATCATGTACCGCATGTGTACATGTAGGCACGCATGCATACATACATTAGGGACCTGCGAGTCACAAAGTTTTAAAGTTCAAATCCACTATGAAATAGAAATTGATAAGTGCAACATATTACACTCAAGTTTCTCAAATTCTTCACATTTTTGTTGTCAACCTCAAGTGCCTTGTCTGTGAGCTTCTTGATATTTTCCAAAGATTCCATGATTGTGTTTCCTATGTGTTCCACGTCAGTCTTCTTTATGTACCATCCTTGGTACCACGGTATGTTAACGCTCCCCTCGAACAAATTGTCTCCGAGCCAACTAGACATTGGAATAAATGGAATGGCATCGGGATCGTAACCATTTTTTTATATATTGTGACAGCCTCTCCCTAATGCCTTCAAAATGATTCTGCAGTTACCAACAATAGCAGTAAAACTATTTAGCGTTCCTGTAGTTCCAACGTTTACAACCTCACATGTGACCGAATTGATTGTGCTAAGCAACTATGAGTGAAGGGCATGCTCAAGGTACCTACATACTGACCACCTCTGGGGAGGCTTGAGCTAGTACATTCCACATTATAAGCCAAGTGTTTTAACCACTAGACCACCATGCCCCACTGTACCCAATAAACACACCTTAGCTTACATTAACTCAAACATTTTTGGACAACCGGTAACACAGTTGATTTCAAGAACGACAGTCTTTGAATAGTATGTGCTCTCAAAATTGGGAGCCAATTTAGCTGCTCCAACATGAATGTGAAGGTATGGCCTAACTAGGAATGCTACAAGTCAAACAAGTGGCAGCACTGAAGACCGAATGTGTTGCATCATATACTAGAGCACTTCATCGAAGGACTGCCTTGTGCATCAGTAATTTCACAGAAAAGTGGAACTTACTTTATTCCAGTTAAAGAATAAGTTCAAGTAAGCAACCTGTAAATCAAACTTGTCAGAAAGAGATCAAAAATCCTGCTTTAAGAAAATTTACCTGGCAGAATGCTGATTCTGTCAGATCCATTTAGTTGATCTCAACAATCACTTCTATTCCATGCTCAAACACCCGAACAGAATCCTTGAGCAACAGACCCAGCCCATCTTCAAATTCCGTACCAGCAGCTGACACAATAACAAAGGCACATCTGACCTGTATTGACAGAAAAACACCCAGTTTCTCAAATGCACACATACAATATTTACAAATTTATAGATTAAAAACCACAAGTAACATCACCAAGTTTCTTTCATATTTGGAAATAGCACAACAAACTGATTACATGAAAAAACAATCAGCCCTCTTGGTCATTTCCTGCCCAAGATATGACAGTACAAACTTGGTGGATCATGCCATTTCCACGTGATTTGTTTTTTGCTTATTAACTTCAAAAATTAATTTACGTGGAAAGGAGCTGAACACCCTCCTGAATTTTTCACCAATGACAGTTCTAGGTGTCCACAATATATGTGCAAATTTTCATGAAAATCATTAACTATAGTTTTCACTTTTTGGGCAAGCCATAAACCCCACTTTGACGATCATCGCAAGGAAAATGTCCTTGGAAATCACAGACATAATGAAACCAATCAGGCAATGACTACATGTCTCAAGAACACCCATGTACCTCAATATAAAACCAATGTAAGTATTGCTATATACCATTCCTCCCTGCTGATATGATGTCTGAAACTTGAACGGAAATTGGCTTCTGTGCAATATTTACACATTTCTAGATTACAAACCACAAGTAACATCACTCAGATTCTTGCATATTGGAAAAGAGCCCAACAAATTGATTACATGCAAAAACATTCAGCCCTCTGGCTCATTTCCTGGCCAAGATATGACAGTCCAAACTTGGTGGATCATCACGTTTTCTCGTGATACGTTTTTTGTCTATTAATTTCAGAAATTAATATCTCGGTCAAATTTTGAGATATTCTGCTAAAATTTTCATTGTTATTCCTAATTTTGCATGTAGTTTGTGTACAAAAATCTTCAGAAAAATCCAAAGGGGTGTGGTGGCAAATTGTTATTTTACTGGTTGATTTGATGTGGAATGACCATGTTAACATAAGCTATGGTTTACACATGGCAATTAATACCACCCACCCTCTTAACTGTCATCAATCCAACTTCTATTTAACCAATAATTATTTGCATCATCCCAGCTTCTATTTAAGCACGAATTACAACGTGGTAAATATCCATAATAAAACAGTGAAGATTGTTTGAAAGCGCCCCTTTATTTACGATTAGTAACGACAAATCTCATTGGTTATGGGGCGCTGGCCGTGAAATATGTATACTGACTTGTGATTGGCTGAAAGATCTGCGGTTGCAATTGCCATGTACACTTTGGAAATATGCATCCCGTGTGGCTTCCTAAGCTTCAAGCCAATATACTGGTTGAACTAGCCAAATGACTGAATTGAGGTACAGCACCAGTAGCCACATGAAATGGCTTGACTCTTGAATCAGCAAAGTTCAAATCCATAATGAAATAGAAATCGGCAACTTCCATGCCACACAGACTGACACAGTATGCTCAAGCTTATCAAATTCTTTACCCTCACCTTCATGCACGTTGTTGGTTGCTCTCATATTCAGTGGTCAGTGGATGGATTGATCTTGTCCAGGGCGTCCATTAGAGTTGCTCCGTTACATTCTAGATCTGCCTTCTTCATGGACCATTGTTTCTGCTGGGAACTTTGTAGATTTTGATGGTGTTTCCTTGACGAGTTGCTGACCTACATGACAGCATGAGAAAGAATAGGCTTCCAGATGGTCAGGTCTAGAACTGCATACAGATTATATATGCTGTATGCAGCTGGGCATACATCTCAGCTGGGTAAAAACGTGAAATGGCTTGACTCTTGGATCAGCAAAGTTCAAATCTGTAATGAAATAAAACTTGGCAACTTCCATGCCTCACAGTGTGTGCTCAAGCTTATCAAATTCTTTCTTTACCTCTTGTATCGTTGATGTCCTGGATGCCCAGATCGTTCCTCATTTCAAGCTGATACAGTGTTTCCAGTGCATCCATGAGACATGCTCCGCTTGCATCCACCGCTTCATTCTTCAGAGTCCATCTGCCACACCAAGTGAAGTTACAGGTAGTCTTAAACAGGTTATCCTCGTACACACCTGACACTGGAATGAAAGGGTAATGCTTCTGGAGTAATTCAGATCATCATAAAAGGGCTTACCGTAGTTTTTGGATTGTACTGTACCATAAATCAGAGAGAACCCAGAAACTAATCCATCACAGAGCTGACTACATTAAAAGTTGTTCTGACTCGCCCAATGTAGTCGTATAAATGTCAGAGTAAGGCCAATGCATGCATATATACATGCATATACAGTTATACACATTTGCATATGTACATACACATATGTACGGCTTGTACGCATGCATTCGTGTAAGTAAGTATGTATGTATCGGGGTATGTATGTAAGAAGACAATTAATATGCTTAACTACAGCTGGCATCAAATTTTCCATCGGACATAACCCTGATTGCATTACCTCCCCAATCACTTTTGACATTTTTCCAATAATTTGATCAGAAAAGTTCAAATCCATTATGAAACATAAATTGGCACTTCCAAAGTCACAAAAGTACACTGAAAATAATCAAATTGTTTACCTACGGTTTCTTTTACTTCAGGCGCAGCAGACAGAGCTTTGTCTAAAAACAGATTGTTTAGAGTATCTAGGACTCATGTCCCCGAATAGTCTTTGTTCTGTTTGGTCACGGACCATCCCTTGTACCACTTGACTCTTGAGGCATCTTGGAAGTGCATTCGTAGAGGTTGTTGCCAGTTGATCCAGAGAATGGTGTGATTGGAATCAATTTAGGATCGAAACCAAGTTTTATAACAAACGATTCTATTTCATTTACGACTTTCAATGGTACAACAAACATGTTTCACATTCAAGTTCGCACAATGTCATGATCAATTGTGCTAAGTAACTATGAGTCATGCAATTGCTCAATGTCCTTATGTATTGACTCTGGTTGGCTTGAACCAGTGCACTCCACGCTACAAGCCATGGGTCCTAACCACTCGGCCACTGCGCCCCATAAAATGCATCCTTAGCTTACATTAACTCGAACTTCTTAGTAATTTGAACAACCTGAGATTTAGCGTAATAAAAATGATTAAAATTGAATAACAATTTTGCAATAATATGGTGTTATAACTGTGATTGGGAACTTACAAATTGCCACTCAAAGACAACTCAACAGAGGCATTCCCAGCCCGATGTCCCAGAACTAGTGGTAAATAGTGTGATCTTCAAGCATTTGAGGAAAAGAAAAGGAGATGGAGAGAGAAGCTCCCGTCAAAGGCCAGCAGGGAGGCCATTCCACAACGCAGGGCAAACAACTGCAAAGCTGTGGCGCTGTGCGGTGGTAGTTCAGGTACTGGGAACGACCAGGTCTGCATCTGATAATGATTGCTGAGGACAGCGTTCAGGTACAGCGCAAATTAGGACACAGAGTTCCTTTAAGTAGATAAGGGCACAAACTGGTAAGACAGTTCCGTACTAGAACAGTAGGTGCTCTCGAATTGGGAGCTAATGGAGCTGCTGCAACAGCAGTGTGGAGATATGGCCAAACTACAAATGCTACGCTGTCCTCCACTGAATCAATCCATCCACTGACCACTGAATATGAGAGCAACCAACAACGTGCATGAAGGTGAGGGTAAAGAATTTGATAAGTGGAAGGATTTAAGACTGACTCTTTTGCATCCAATAAGCAGACCGATCTTTTTAAGGCATCTGTAATTTTACAGAAAAGTGGAACCTATTTCAATTAACACTGATTAATTTCAACGAAAGAACAAGCCTTCAGTAAATCAAACTTGCCAGAGTATAGATTAAAAATGTGGCATTAAGCAAATTTACCTCATCGTACTGTGGGACAGTTAGGTCCATTTTATTAATCTCAATCAGAAGCTTTTTGATGCCTGCTTACGACAGTAATCCCCATAAGAAGCAATCATCTCCTGCAGATGCTGTCACAGAAGATCGACCGTCCCAGAGCGTCAACTCTCATGAAATCCACTTTTGGTAGTTTCTGCCCGATTCCAGAAACTGGACTTCACCAGGTGCTTAGATCATTGAATCAAATATCCTGCGAACTTGTCCGACTTCCCCATGGTTAGCATTCTAGATGACATTTTCATCACTCATCCAACTTCTACTTGTAGGCTACTATGACATATTTTCATCGCTCATCCAACTTCTAGTTTCACTGCAATAATTAAATACGCTAACATGCACTTTTACCACTACACCTCTGATACTATAAGTTTCCCCGCTTTTCATTTTAAATCAGCATTTGTGTCAAGAAATGTTAAATTTCGTTCTTTTACACCTCCAGTTCATTATGACAAGCACGTATCACTCCTCGCCGCCGCGAAGTTGCCGGGGCCGTGCTTTTATCTTTACATGAACTTAATAATATTATTGTTTTCCCAATTAAGTCACGTCTGGCAGGAATCTGATTCAACATACGTCACGCATAATAAGTGTGAATACAATTAAACAAGTCTTATGATGTTTCTATCACGACAATTAATCGAACGTTGCCAATTTTGCACTCAACGACTATGACGGCCCAAGACTACTAATGCATAGTTTACGTCACGTCATAGCATTTAGAAATTTACTTCATTTATCATGGAAAATTTAAGAACACCATTTTCAAATAAGTTGAACAAAAAGGGCAATCGTAATAAAGTACTTAAGCCAAAAGCATTACACAGGAAACTGGAAGAGTCACCAGTGGCGGGCTCATGCACACACATGGAGCCCAACCTACAGATTTCCATCCAAACTTGACGACATCATGTTTAGAGTCTCTGGACTAAGTTGCATTACTAATGTGTAGCAATGAACACTGGTATCATCCAACCTGTAGTTGTACTTGAGATATTTTGATTGCTCATCCAGCTTCTAGTTTTACTGCGATAATTTAGCATCAACATCATCGCTTCAGAGCATAAATACCGGCAAGCTTATAGTATCGGAGGCTGAAGGATATAGTGCGTAAGTTTACCGGCATTGTGAGTGTTGGTTAGGGTCAGGTTAGGTGTCGGTTAGGGTCATGGTTAGGGTTAGTGTCGTGATTAGAAAACCTGGTACCGTCAAGCTTCCACGCAGCATGCCTACAGATATTATATAATCCTTAGTCCACGATACTATAAGTTTGCCTAAATACCATGGTTTTATCGCTCATCCAACTTCTGCTTCAATATTCTTTAACTTCCAGTGTTGGCTGCTGAGACTGGGGTGTTGACATTGCAAGGTTGTGAATGGCTTCCAAAGAGAGGTTCCATTGCTTTCATCGTTATCTTCCCTCATAGACCACTTGGAGAACCAAGTCATTAAGGAACTCGGCTTGAATAGGTTGTCGCCATATGCTGCTGATATTGGAATGATCGGTACTGCCGTTGCTTCATTTCCACTTTTTCTAATGAAGTCAACAAAATCTTTCTTAATTGCCTCAAAGCGAGCCTGCAAAAGCCAATGACAAAAAACTATTTCATATTCCTGTACTTTCAAAGTTGCAAGTTCAAACATGACTACATAAATTGTACCAAGCAACTGAGTGAAGAACTTGCTCATGGTCCCTACAAATTGTTCACCTCTGGAGGCTTGAACCAGCACTCCACGTTACACACCAAGCATTGAACCTGTATGGCCACCATGCCACACTGCTTTCACGCACTAGGATACCTAACAGCATTTTCTACTGGTGGCTGACTATCCGTGCCTCAGATTATCATTTTGGTGTGACCATGCGTCACAAATTTAATTAATAAATAATAATAATAACAAGAAAATACCCAATAAAATGCAGCATTGCTTACATTAACTAAAACTTCATAGTTATTGAACAACTTGAGATATGGAGATGCGACCAAACTTGGGAATGCTACAAATCAAACAAGCAGCAGCATACAAGACTGGGTTGTATCAAATTATTAGACCACTTCTTCAAATGACTGTCTTGAGAATCAGTAATTTTACAGAAAGCAGCCACTTATTTCATTTAACAACAAGCAACCTGTAAATCAAACTCGCCAGAATAGAAAGAACAAATTTTTCAGTAAGAAAATTTACTTCGTCGTAAGGCGGCTCACCAGGCTCAGTGACATCGATTGTATTGATGGCAATGATCAGTGGTATATCATTTGCAACAGCAAGCAAGATGACTTCCTGGATCTGTCCACTATCTCTTTCATACTCTTCACCTGCTGCCGAGATGCAAAGGACAACACCATCTATCTGTATTGATAAAAAAAAGCAGTTTCTTAAATGCACAACACAATAGCAAAGCAATGCCCTGTAAGAAGCAATCAGCTTAATTTCAGGCTACAAATCGAAAAAATGTCCATATTATAATAAAATGCAAATTACCCAGTTGGATTCTTTAGAGTACAAATGCTGCATTTGCTACTTCCCAGACCTAGATTTTTATGATGTCTTGGATTATACTTTTCAATATCGTCATTCCATACAGGTCAATTTCAAACAAATTAATTTTTAATAGTTGCGAGATGGAACAAATGTCAATAACAGAACCGAGATAAGCTTCACCTGTGGTGTTCCAAATGAGTGTTTCATCATGTCTTTAACAGCCTTTCGATCACCTGTGACATCCATGCTTGATCCTCTACATTTCTCAGTTACAAACCTCCACGTCACCATATCACTTGTAACATTTTCTGCTTCGTCCTTTAAGTGTTCGCACATCAGTGCATACTTATATTCACCGACTTTGAACTGAACAAAAACATTGCAGCCAAGTTAAATCAGTATCAGTGCAGAAACATGTTAACGCATCCTCAGTTGGGTAGGTTGAGATGATACGGACATGTACACTTGTTCCTTAGATAACAGCTGTTCAGATTGAGTTCAGTGTCCCAGTAACATTTCCTGCCACTTACTAGCAATAGTGGACATGTACTCCCACTTACTGAATGCAAGTGATTAGTTTTGGCACAGTAGCACTTTAAGTGTTCTCTCTGTGTCGTAGCTATGTCTGACTGTTCTGTGAAAATTCCTTCCAATCAGTCAAGTATCAAATCCAATGCAGAAGACGGTCGAAGCTCCCTAGCATTACCTTCCTCATCTCTGAAGTTCCATTTCTAACTCCAATGAAACAAGAGAGCCCTGAGACTTTTTTACACTTTTTGCAAGTATTGTTTCAAAACTACCGAGTCCATTCTCAGCAGTTCTTAGTGATTGTGGCAAATTTGGGCATCCTCTGCCTTTTAGACTACTTCTTATGCAAAAAATGACTTAAGCCCCAGAGTCCAGAGAAATTGTATAGTTATTTCATTTATAAGAACTTTTGCTAAATCTAATAATACCTTCATCTCCAGTCACAAAGACTGACTGACGCAACACATTCTATGCAACACATTCTAAGTAACACATTGAACCTAGCAGCAACACAATTCTGCTCCGGGCCACTTGTTCTATTCTCGGAAGTACAGGAATCACTTTGCTGAAATCTAATACTACTTGCAACTGAACAGTCACAAAGCCAGATTGGTGTCTTGGCAATTGAGCCGAGGCATGATGTTGTTGCCAACAATAGAACCAATGCTCCCATAGACAGGACCTGCCAATATTGTTGGTATCAGCTTTGCGAAGGCTTTTTATAAACCTACCAGCAACACAACAGCTGGTGCTGCTGGTGCCTAGACTCGGTGTAGAAAAGCAAAGATATTTGATATTTATTAGTGCAAGCTCAGGTATCAATTATTGTGAATTATTCTAATCGAATGAGTCAGTAGAAATTTTAAAGTGATTAGATTCATACGAACTTTGGCTAAAAACTAGGGCTGTGTACTGAAAAAGATGTTTCTTCTATCTTTCCAGTTATGGTGGTAGCGGTACTACGTGTACTATGTGGCTGAGCGCAGGCTATAGCTCTTCGGCAGCGCGTCGGTCCTTAACTAATTCGATGAGACTCATTAACAGAATAAGAGCACGACGGGTTTCGTTTTCTGGTTATTATTCATCACCTCGTATATCAAAAACTGCATATTTGAAACAACTTATAAAAAGAGCGGCATCGTCCGTTATATATGAAACTGCTTGTTTTTAAACAACTTATAAGAAAGCGGCATCGTCTGTTACTCTCTCTTTCCGATCCGCCGAGCCCGTCTTCTCTCTCCGGCTCCCTTGCTGCGAATCTCTTCTCTTCCGCTTTCCCCTCTCTTCTCTATCGCCCCCGCCTGTCAATCAACTCTTTCGCCCCCCAACCGCGCTCTCCGGTCCGTTCCCTCTTTCCTTGCTCCCCTTTCTGCCTTCTCTCCCCTTCACCCTTTGACAGGCGTGGCCTATGCTTCCACTCCCTTGGGTCTGTCGGCTGTCAATCATCTTTCCGTACTAATACAATGCAATCTTATAATAAAATGTAAACTAACATATATATTTAACTTATATTAATATGGTCTTGTCCGATCTCACTACAACTCTCCACTTCACAAGCTGATGGTTCCAGGTTGAGCATCGGCAAGTAAAGAAGGCTTTAGGAGTGTTCTTTCTTGGTTCTAAATGTTTCTACTAGATTACATAAGCACAAACGACGTCGTGGTATTTTTTCGAATTGTTCGTGAATAGTGACGTCATCAGGCTGCCTAACACATGATCGATCGATTTCTCGAATCTATAATAACGAAAACATACAACAAACCAGTAGTTTTCCGCAAGCAAACATTTTTATATACATGTTACTGATAATGCTATTATGTGAACTATCGCATGCGTATTATAACCAACTACACATGACTCTGTTTTAGTTGGTCATGTAAGCTCTAGACAACCCATTAATAAACATCAAAAAGCTCGGGACAAGCCTCCTGCCATGGCATGTGTGCCTCCCAGTATAGAATTAATTCCCAATTTCGATTTAAAATCGTTCTGCTGGGTTGCCGAAGCCCATCTTCTCTTCCTCCATGACTCCTCTTTTTTCCTATTCTCGTTCCAAACCATATCACTATCTCTTGCCATGTTCATTCTCCAATAGGCTCCTTTGGCGGGCCTCCGCCAGTCTAAAACATCTGCTCTATGCCTCATGCTATCACTTCTCCAATCAGTCGCACAAGATCTGCCCTCATCTTGTCTCTTAAATCTCTGATCCATCCGATTTCCTACTTCATGCCATCTGCTTCTTCTTCTTCTGGACTCATTTGTATTCCTGTTGGAATAGAACCAATTCTTCTTGTTTCCTTTAGCACCTCTGTGACTCTTCCAAGTATAGTCGTGCGCCAATTCAAAAGCCCTCTTCCTACATGTAGGTGCTACGTTTAACGGTAATTGATTCTGCACATTTGCTCCGTCTTTGGTTGTAGGCAACTTATCTAGCCTACAAAAGCGACCGCTGTCTGCTATATGCTTGTCAACTCCTTTCAGTTTCGCCCCACGTGTTCCTAGGTCGGACAGCATAGACAAGTTCCGCTGTGCCTTCTTCAAAGCTCCAGACACTTCATTAATTATTTCGTTTCCGACGTTATCGGCTTGTTCAACAGAATCGGGTTGGATTCCATTAGTTCCAGATGTGACCGGCGCATCATCACCCTCGATCTGTGGTGTATGATCGCCCTCCTGATCTCTCCCGCAGACCCCATCACTCATTTGATTTTCTTCGCTATCAGCCTCTTCCGCTGAAACGTGTTGGGTTTCATTATTATTAGCAGATGTGGCATCCGCGGCTGCTCTCTGTACCTCTGTGCGTCTGTGGTCTTGTTTATGACTTCCCTTCCTCCGTGCGTCTTCGGAAGTCTGCCGTGCCTGGTCATTTACGTCGTCCAGTCCCTTCCGGTGATTTATTTCAATTACTGCGGGTGTCGCGTCAACGATTGGGGCTTCCCGTGTTACCCCATGGTCGTCATCTGGTTTTACACCCTGTGCCTTTGAACCTCTTTCCCTTGGGCGTAGTTCAGCTAATTCGTCTGCGGTCGGACTCGTTTCTACCCCCCCGCGTCTCGGTACCGGTCTAGACCCGTCTTCGTCCCTCCCGCGTCGTGGACCGCTATCGTTATAATTATGCTGTCTCGTTGCAATTAGTGTCATGGGGTGGGGCGATAAAGAGCCGTTTTTAATTAACGTCAATTTCTGGCATTTCCGTCTTCCGTCCTCCGTCTTTGAGTTTCCTCTGTCCCGGGATAGGTAACTGAGTGCGCTGCTGTCGGTCGGGTTTACTTCCCCCTTGCGCTGTCGAATATTTCTGCTGTAATTAATTCCCCTTGCGGCTGTGTGTGTCTGCGGAACGTTGTTTGGTCTTGCGTCTTGTCGTGTCCCTACCGGATCTATCAGACCAGGGTTGTTTGCAAAAATATCGCTTCCCAAAATCATCCCCACCCCCAGCCCTTTTACAACTGCTGCTTGTACTCTAACCTTGCGATCTGTCCCGAATTTCGGCGAAGAGATTTCAATTTCGCATGTGGAAAAACACTTGATTAACCCAAAAGCACATTGAATTCTTATTGGATTTTCCATGGCAGATGGCTTGCTCGGTAAAATGTCAGAATTAATAAGGGTCACGTGTGACCCTGAATCTCTTAAAGATTCTACAAGAACTCCGTTAACAGTAACTGGGACCAAAAAACGTTTCTGATACTCGATAACTTTGCCACAAATTCCCTTTGGCCGTACAAAATTCACTTGTGGGTGTAATCTGCCATTGTTTGGATTGTAAGACTGGGCCCCATACTCCGTCCTAGCAACCTGATCTGGTTGCCCATACCTTGTTTGCATGTGCCTTGTGCTGGCACCATCATTAGTGTTATTCCATGCGGGTTCTCTGGTGAAGGGCGCCTTAGCCCCCCACTGACTCTCTCTCGTGTCTGCATTGTGTGGCCTGAATTTATGACCTTGTTTATGGTCATTCTGAGCGAGTTTCCTGGCCTCGCTGGCGCAGTCAAATTGAATGTCTGCAAAGTTAACTAACTCTGCTGCGTTTGTAGGCCTACGTGCCTCAACAAAATATTTGGCGTCTGCCGGCAAAGTTTCCTTTACACGTTCCATCAGAATGTCGTCTACAAGAGCGTCTAAACTGTCAATTTCTCTGCATTCAAGATAATACCCAAAGACGTCTCGTAACTGGTCTAACAATTGGGAATATGATTGTTTCCCTACTCTGCGCATTGCTTTAAATTTCTCTAGATAGAATTTCGCATTCATTCTGCATGCATTTAAAAGAGCGAGCTTTGTCTCCTTGTAATCTGCGCAAATCTCAGTTTTTAGTCTGTTGTAGTGCAACCGTATAGCTGGGTTTAAAAGTGAGGGTAGGATTCTTGCCCACTTACTTTCATCGATGCCTTGTAGGCTCGCTACCTTCTCAAACGAATGAAAATACGACGCTAAATCCTCTCCGTCGCCCATTGAAGGAAGTTTAGAAAAGTTTACAGAGTTAGGTAGATCAGTCACATGCATAGAAGCAGCGGCCTGCGATAGACCCAATTGCGCCCTTTGCTGATTCAACGCCATCTCCGTCTCCATCCTTTCCTTCTCTGCTCTAATCAGTTCGAGCTTCAACTGATCCCTGCTGCGTTCGTCTTCCTCTGTCTCTTCATTCTCCGTTCCTTCTCCACTCCCTTCTTCCTTCTCATACTCCTCCAGTCTCTCGATCATCCCCTTTCGAGTAAGACCGTTCCACTCGATTCCTCTCTTTTCGCATTCCTCGCCCAACTCTCCTCTCTTCATTTTTCCAAACATGCTGACTGCACTGGCACAGAAAGGTTTAATTCTGCCTTTATTATTCCTCAACCAACTGACGCGTATACAGCCAACGGGGCTTACACTAAAGTAACTATACCGATCACACTGCCAACAGGGCAAACAAAATCTTAATAATCACACTGCCAACAGGGCAAAACTGAAAAATTGCTACGCTTTCGTACAATATCTATATAATCCTTTCACACAGTTCAGATTGCTACGGGTTTTCAATAACCCTTCGATCACCAACCAATTAGCAGTTTTATGACAGTTGACAATAATTTTAACAACTTGGACTCTGCTCACCCGATGGTTTATCAGCTTTGTCTGAAGTGTAGCTCCGAAGAGGCCGCCGCTTCCGCTGGAATGGGTTTTCAGAGGTACTAGAGTCTCCTTGCGTCGGATGAATCGTTCGTTCCCTTCGATCCGTTTCGTCCGACTCCAGTTGGTCGTTTCCTTCGATTGAATCGTCCGTCTCCCTCGCTGTCTTGTTCGTCTGTTCCTTCGATCCGTCTTCTTCCTCTCCTTTGCGTTTTCTCCAGGAGCAGAACGTGTGGTCCCAAAGAAGCCGCCGCGTTCAGTCCGTTAAGGAGTTCACTGGTTATCCCGTCGTCTTGGATGCGTAGTCCCGAAGGATACCGCCGCGCCCGGTCCGTTGAGAAGTTCCCTGGTTATCCCGCGTCGTCTCGCTTCCGTTGTTCTGTTCGTCTATCCCTCGGACTGTCTATTCCGCGAGTCTTCGTTCGGTCTCTCTGCAAATATCGTGAATCCCTGCTGGCACAATGTACTGAAAAAGATGTTTCTTCTATCTTTCCAGTTATGGTGGTAGCGGTACTACGTGTACTATGTGGCTGAGCGCAGGCTATAGCTCTTCGGCAGCGCGTCGGTCCTTAACTAATTCGATGAGACTCATTAACAGAATAAGAGCACGACGGGTTTCGTTTTCTGGTTATTATTCATCACCTCGTATATCAAAAACTGCATATTTGAAACAACTTATAAAAAGAGCGGCATCGTCCGTTATATATGAAACTGCTTGTTTTTAAACAACTTATAAGAAAGCGGCATCGTCTGTTACTCTCTCTTTCCGATCCGCCGAGCCCGTCTTCTCTCTCCGGCTCCCTTGCTGCGAATCTCTTCTCTTCCGCTTTCCCTCTCTTCTCTATCGCCCCCGCCTGTCAATCAACTCTTTCGCCCCCCAACCGCGCTCTCCGGTCCGTTCCCTCTTTCCTTGCTCCCCTTTCTGCCTTCTCTCCCCTTCACCCTTTGACAGGCGTGGCCTATGCTTCCACTCCCTTGGGTCTGTCGGCTGTCAATCATCTTTCCGTACTAATACAATGCAATCTTATAATAAAATGTAAACTAACATATATATTTAACTTATATTAATATGGTCTTGTCCGATCTCACTACAGGCTGCATTTCGATTAATTTTTTTAATCGCGTTAATCCAGCTTTCTTGAAGGCCCATCCTCCATACCAGGACAGGCTTGCACTCGTTTCCAGGAGACCATCACCAAGCCAACCCGATATGGAACAACAGCAATAACTCGCATCAAGCCCTGCCCTCTTGAAATATTGCAACAAATCTCTTGACTGCTTCAAATTGAATCTGCAGTTAAAAATGATACAACAAAACATTCAGATTCCCATACTTGCAGTTTTCTTGTTCACACACAACCACATCTATTGCGCCAAGCAATTGGGAGTGAAGGACTTGCTCGAAGTCCCTAAATATTGACCAAGTCTGGGGAAGCTTGAACCAGCAGACACAAGCCAAGCATTCTAAACACTCAGCCACACATCTTAGCTTACATTAACTCAAAATTCATACTTATTTCAACAACTTCAGCTTTAACATAAAAGATAAAAATTTGCAAAAATAATATTGTGTTGTAATTGCAGTTGTAAACTTATAAAGTGCCACTTCCAGACGCCTCAACAGAGACGGTTCCGGCCCTATGTCCAGAACTAGTGGGAAATTTTTTCGGTCTCCAAGCAATTGCGTAAAAGAAAAGGAGACAGTCTAAAGAAGCTTCCATCGGAGACCAACAGGGAGGTCATTTTGCACGAGGCAGGGTCAACAACTGCAAAGCAGTTCAGGAACGACTAGGTCTTGATGGCAGAGGATGGCAGCCAGGGAAGTAGAAATTATGACACAGAGTTCATTTAAATATAGGGGTGCAATCAGTCACACAGTTCCTCACAAGAATGAGGGTCTTCAATAGGATATGCTTTCAAATTAGAACCAAATGGAGCTGCTCCAACATATATGTGGAGATATGGCCAAACTTTGAATGCTGCTAGAAATCAAACAAATGGCAGCATTTAAGACTGGCTGCATAGAATCAAATTACTAAAACAATCTTTCAACGGACGGTCTAGTGCATCAGTAATTTTGCAAAAAAGTGGAACTTCTTTAATTAGCAACCAGTTACAGATTAAAATCTTGCATTAAGAAATTTACCTGAGAAAAAGCTGTGTCCAAAATATCCAATTTGTTAACAGCAATGATAAAGTTCCTCACACCCGAACTAAAGTCAAGGAGGATGTGTTCTCTGATTTGCCCGTCAACTGCAAATTCCTTCTTAAAGTCTTCTGTTCCCACAGAGACAGTAAGCAATCCACAATAAATAATTATAATCTGTATTGACAAAAAACACCCATTTTCTCAAGTACACGCATACAACAAAAAGCAATCTCCATAAGAAGCAATCACCTCAAAGCGTTAATGTGTTTAAAATCTCCAAGTCACATGCACAAGCTACAAACTCGAAAAGATTTTCATACTACTGTATTTTTCACACTAAACATTGCAGTTTTTGACATGAAAGTATTGAGTAGTGACTCATATAAAGGTGCTGAACTGATTAACCCTTTGATGATGAGAGGGATTAGTTTTCCATGTATTTTGGTACACTTCCGTCATTAAAGTGTTATGGCATTGTGAAATCATCTTTTTTCTAGGGTAGTCCATGTCGAACTGCATGAAGCATAATTATGGGACATACCTGATTAATGTATGAGTCAGGGTTGCTACCACTCTTCACCGCAAACGAGATGAGAAGTTTTGTGAACGGTTGAGTCAGGGTTGCGACCACTCTTCAACACGAATGAGACGATATGCTTTGTGAATGGTTGAGTCAGGGTTGCGACCACTCTTCAACACGAATGAGACGATATGCCTTTGGTACCTATGACGAACAAGAGAAAAGTCACTCTTCATGATTGATTCAAATTAGTATAAATAGGCCTAAATATGGCCCTAGTAATTTTAAATATTTAAGGATTTTTTGGTTGCGACAAGGCAGCTCAAGATGTAGGCCCTAAACCAAATCCCATATTAGGCTTATTTTACAGCCAAGTATGCAATAGGCCAACTTGTGAATTTGGCTTCTCTGTGCTGAACTGCAAAATAGGCCTTATTATACTTTCATCTTTCTACTCCAAATTACTATATAAATCCACAATTACCATAAAATGAGTTAATATGTAGGTCAATATAGTGTTCTGTCTAGCACATAAGACTGCCTGTAAACAGTAATGAAGGTGACCTCCAGAAATGTTCTGAGTAGTGTTTGGAAAAGCATCATTATTTTTCATCAGTTGTACTTCTACTTTTCATCAATCCAGCTTCTACTTAGGCAAGAATTCGTTTTTATCAATCCAGCTTCTATTTAAGCAACAATTATTTTCATCAATACAATGTCTATTTAATTAAGAATTATTTTTCATCAAGCCAGCTTCTGTTTTAGCTAGATTCTTTTCATCAGTCTCACTTTTATTTAAGCTCAAATTATTTTCATCAATCCCACTTCAATTAAACAAGAATTCTTTTCGTCAATTCAACTTTTATTCGACCAACGCTGAAACCCATGCAATGGCGAAAAATTTACGACGATAAACTACAAGTTTACCCAACTGGTGCACTTTAAGTACCTCACAAAAGCACGTGAGGTACTAAAATGTTCATTTCATTACAGTAACGTGCAACACTTTATTTCATTTCTGGAATACAATGTTAACGTCATCCAGTGGCACAGAGGGCACGCGATTCAAATAAACTGCGTAGGACTTAAACTTCGAAAAATAACGTTACCAGCAAATTTATACTCTAATAAATAATATCAATTGATTCCACGTACTCTACTTACGAATTAAATTAGTCGAAACACTCACCAAAACCCACAAAAATTACCGAAAACGAGAGAAACCACCGACACCGACAGAAACCACCGCAGTCGACCGACCGAATGCAAGAATACCTTTGAACGCTCGATCTCTGCAAACTTACACGACCTCTACCAAAGATTGACCTCTACTGACGCTAAAACGGAAGTGCGTGACATCACACGTTGCATACGTCACCAGTTTTTGTAGTCAATTACAAAAAACATCTACTGCTATGGCGTTCACAAATGAATATTTATTTAGCTCAATACTCATAATAATCTCAGCTACCTCTGGACGTCCTCTCCGCTCTTCTGACCATCATGACCTTCTAGTTCCGAGGTCTCGGACTGCCACAGCACAGCATCGTGCCTATGCCTCCGTTGGACCTTTGCTGTGGAATGACCTCCCTGCTTTAACTCGTGCTGTAATGTTATCTGGGGGTACCACTGTTTCTGCTCGTTCTCTTAAGACTTTTCTTTTTTCGAGGGGCCCTTCGCACTGGAAGCGCTTCTGATTAGGTTGTACTGCGAGAGGCGCTTTATAAGTCCATAAATAGAATAGAATATAATCGATGATTCCGACCCGATAACACAATATTACAAGACCACGATGAGTAAAATGGTCTTAAAACGTCGTCTAAATAGATCTAAAGGACATGCGTGGAGACAGTAAGCTAGAGATGCAGTGATTCATGGTAAGTTTGTAGGTTAGCCCATGGCCCTCTGGATATTGACAACATCTAGAAGGCCAATAGTTCAGAGATTTATATACCCTACCCTTACTCAAGCTCCCATTGAATCCCTAGTTTCAGATCAGTTTGCTTTCAGACCCACTGGTTCCACCTCTGCAGCCATAATATCTATCATGCATCATACACAACTCCTCCTAAAAACCAACGAATATGTCTCAATAATCTCCCTTGACTTCTCCAAAGCATTTGACTCTGTTAAGCACTCTGCCCTATTTGACAAAATCTCCACTCTTGATATCCCAGACGAAATGTATAACTGGCTAGTTGAATATCATCTTGAATGCTCACACCTCACTATATTCAAAGGTCAATCTTCATCTCTGCTCGAAATCAATGCTAGTATAGTTCAAGGCTCTGTCTTAGGACCTACCAATTTCTCCATTACTGGTTCAGACCTGCACCCTGCTCAGCCCCTTGATCTTATGTTCAAATTTGCAGATGACACTTACCTCCTTACTGGATCCTCAAGCTCACACTATTCCATCTGAACTGCATTTAGTCTCTACATGGGCTTCTGCCAATAACCTTACCTTAAATAGCTCTAAATCTAAAGAAATGATCATATACCGCCCTCTACACCAATTTGACCCTCCTCCTCCATTGCCTAATATTACCCGAGTTAAGACTTTGAAAATACTGGGTGTCATCCATCAAGATAATCTCAAACTCACAGCACATAATAGACCACCTCACAGCAACTTGTTCCTCCTCTTTTTATACTATTAGAAAGCTCAAAACCCATGGCCTTTCTTCCTCATCCATCCATAATGTAACCAAAGGCCAAAGCCACTACCGTTGCTAAACTTCTATATGCCTCCCCATCCTGGTGGGGTCTCACGCTGGCTTCCGATAAAGAACTCCTGGAAAAACTTCTAAAAAGAGCCAAACGCCTAGGTTACCTACAGAAATCCTTTCCAACAGTCTCTGAACTTGCCAATATAGCCGATGCGAAACTCCTTTTCTCTATATTACACAACCCCAAGCACGTACTTCACCAACTCCTACCTCCACTCCGACCCCTCCTCTCACCAATTAAGAGTCCTAGAGCACACAACCATACTCTCCCACCCAAGGACAACTCTCCATTTATTCCCAGATCATACATATATATATATATATGGTTAGCCTAAGTCAGAAGATTACAGATTGCTCCCCTCAGAATTACCACACATAGGCCTACAATCCTACATGGCCTACAGGCTACAGTATGTGTCGTAATTCTGGCGGAAGCAACTTTGTAACAGTATTTAAAAGCCCTAGCTAGGCAATACACAGTTGGTTACGAATTTCTAAAACTTGCAAAAATGTTAGAACCATGCCAGGTTACATAGCTCCGAGCACAACATACGCACTGGGGCAGTAGAAAGAGCCAGAGTCGTTGACATGTCGGTGAAGAGAGTGAGGAAACGAGCAATGTCGAAGAGAGGCATCATCCGTCAGTCTTTGTGGTTCTCGCATGTGACCTGTGTTTTTGCGTCGCCCGTCTGCGACGTCGCCTCGTCGGTCCTGCGCTGCAGGCGAGCTCCGTTGTGTGTCGTCGCCAGCTCTGCGTCGTCGCCTCATCGGAAGAATTCGTCGGAAACGTCGCGAACGAACGCTGTGTGTGTGGCTAGGCGAATTCCTCGGAAGCACTGAGATCTCTGCTAGAAATTCTGTTCCTGCATCGTATTCAGCCCGTGAGATGTTCTTAGATTGTGAGATAAGTGTGTCTTCTGATCTTAATGGGGGTTAAGGCCTTAATCTTTTGTTGACTGCCCTGCCAAAGTCTACCTGAGATTCATTGCGTGTTATCAGTCGAACACAATATCTAGTCATGAAAATCCTTCAGTTGATCATTGAAATATGATTTTAAAACACTTTCATAGTAATCTGAGTAGACTGTCTTGAAGGGGCGCTATATAAACCTACTGTAATAATAATGTGCCTGTCCCATTTGCCTGGACATCTTTCCTCCATGACCTTTAGATCTTGATGAAGTTGACTACTGCAAGTGTGTTTGCAATTATAATCTTTCTTTTAAGGCCACCTTTAATCATCTAATTTAATCAGTAATTTGGTGTCCCTAGTTAGCGGGATTTTTTATCCCTTTAGGGCCTCCTTTTTGTAGCCAAATTGCAATATGTATACCTGATTATTCTGTTTCATTGGTTGCAAATAAACATTTTGATTGATTGATTGATTGATTGATGAAACCTCTCATCTCGTTCCACACTAAAATCTATCTCCAAGATTATATGCAAATCTATTTAAGTGGCTATGAAGAAAGTGTACCTTTATGCTCATATTAGTACCCAGATTGTTAAAGTTTGTGAGCATGTTTTGCACCAGTTCTTCATAATTGTCTGCTTTGTTGTTGCCTAAAAAGTTCTAAACAACTAAGACAAAACTGCTCCAGGCAGAAGCTTCAGCACCATTCATACATTTTGTGAAATTAGAATCCATGATAAGTTTATGAATCTGATGGCCATAAAAGATTCCAGCTTTTAGTTTTTCCATACTTAGTCCAGGAAATGATCAACAAATGTATTTGAAGCAATCGCCATGTTTCTCTAGGGCAGGGGTTCTTAAACTTTTTAGAAGCAGGGACCGGCTGTGCATTTATGATGTTGTTGGCGGACCACCAGTTAGAAATGCAAAATTTTATCTGACAATCGAATCCAAGATAAAGGGAAATTAGAGGAATGAGTCCATATTTTATCTTAATATTTTATTGAAATTATTCTAAGAGCGAAATAATGCGAAATAGTGACTAAATCAATAAACTGCTTTTACAAATATATGTAATTACACATGTTCTTGTTATTCATTGTTAAATATAACAATAAATATCAGAATGTATTTATTATAGTTAAAGGAAGCGTTCAAGTTTTTATAAATAATAACTAGTAATTTTATTACACGAGAAGGCTTACTCCTATCTAAAAGTAGCAAGCCTAATTACTGAAAGTTTAATTAAATTAAACTTGACTAAACTTACAGCAAATGGAGTCAAGCAAGATGCCCGCAATGCAGAAACATTAACTTTAGTGGTCTTTAACATCTGTTTCTGTTGATCTTTTATTTCGTCACGCTTTCTTTTGAAAAAATCAATAGGCTTATCTTTGTATGCGGGATGTGCTGAATTCAGATGGCGAAGAAGTTTTGATGGCTTCATGGCATCATTACTAAGTGTAACTCCACAGATTACACACAGTGGTTTTGGGCTGTTTTCATCTCCGGAAGAAACAAATCCATATTTTAAATATTCTTGATCGTATTTTCTATTAAACAAACGATGTTTCTTGGCTTTTTTAAAAGAGATCCTTCCCGTACATTATCATCGGTTTTTTGTGTGCTGTCACTGTCCGTGTCTGAGTTGCGGCGCTTTGCTGTTGTTTCATTACTTTTAAAGAAACTGTCCAAAGAGACTTGATGTGCTTTGCTCATTGTTTCTCTTATTTTTAAAATTTAAAACTAAGATTTCTAGAACTTTATTTCGTGTTTAAATTTGTCTTATTGCAAATAAACAAAAATATTCATACGCTAGCGTTTTCTTAATTATCGCTCAATTCCATCAACAAAGAACAAATATCTGGCGTACGAATGGTTGTGTTCAGTTGGTGACAGTTTCAATCGCTAGGTGATCGAAGTCCATATGCCTAGCGATCACGGTGTGGCGATAATGGGAACTTTAGATCTAGAATCTAGATTGATTTATTGCAAATAACGTTAAATAATAATTTCATTCTATAAATTTTTTTAACTTAAAAAATATATCTATAATTATCTGTATTTTCCAGGAATAAGTTGATCAAATTTTTTATTTTTAGGGATTGTTTCGCGGACCGGCGACTTGAGCTCCGCGGAGGAAATGATCAACAAATGTACTTGAAGAACCACTGCTCTAGGGCCTTAACAAATTGTTTAATTAGTCTGAGCTTTATATGAAGTGGTGGAGATTGATTTTTTCCCCTGTCAACCATGTCTCCTTAATGATGTTCACTGCACCTACAGCCATATTTTCTCTTGAGGGCCATGTCACTTTTTTCAATGATCTTGCTATGCCTTATTATTCCGCAAGCTGATGAAGCAAGGGTACTTCATATATTCACTTTGCTGCCCATGCAAGAAATTTACCATTGTTAGATCAACACAAATAGACAGCTGGTGTTCTTGATTGCAAAGCTTCTGCAAGACCATTTTGATATCTTCATATTCTACTTTAAGCTTTGTTGAATGCGCAATTGGAAGAGATGAATTTCACATTCACTACACAAAAATAACTATTGTCATGGTGGGTTTTCTGTTCTCTCGACACCATATCTTGTCCAGTCTTTTTGTTGTAATCAACAAATGCAAGAAAACTTTCCTTGACTACAAATGTTGAATTGCAGTCTATTACATATCTCAGTATGAATGTACTTTGTTCTGTATGCATTTGTCTGTTCCAGAATTGACTATTGCAATTCTGTTCGTATAGGTCTTTCCAAGGTCTGCCTGTCCCCTTTCCAGTCAGTTATAAATGCTGCTGCCAGATTGATTGCTCACCTTCCTAAATTCTCCTATATCTCCTCGTTTATGATCAATCAATTGCACTGGCTTCCTATCACAGCCCAAATTCAGTTATCAGTTACCATTGTGCAATAAAACACATTTCAAGCTTCTCTTGGACCTGTTTATAAACAGCTGCCAATCTTCTGGTCGATATTCCAGTCCCATTTGAAGAAGTCCAGGGATGTTATTGCAGTATACAAGTTCTTCATCTTGGCTGAAGTAAGGAAGTTGTTCTGCCTGTCTTGTCCAATTAGCTGCTATTTTAGCTTCTGGCTGTAGACAGTTCTTTTCTTTTAGTCTGGATGCTAAAAGTTCAGATCATTGAGTTCTACTTGTGAGAACTGCTGAGGTGTTGAAATGCTTCCTCTTCATCTAGACGAAAATATTCGTTGAAATTACGCAGAAGTCGATCAGTAGACCAACGTGGCTAATGACATATGCAGAAAGTTCTACCAGTGTATACCTGCTTCGTGGTCATCACTGTCATCTTTCGGTGTGCCGGCGTACAGGATCATGTTCACAGCATCTGACACATCAAGATGTAGGTTTTTTGACCCAACCAAAGGATGAAATGCTGATCCTTAAGCGATGTACAGCTTAGGTCCAAGATTTCTTGCCAGTTCCACCGCCAATTTCTACACCTGGAAGTCGCAGTTTTGGTTTGTATGTTCTTGTATGGTACCACCCTTTAGTTGCCTTGAATAATTCTACATGCTGCATAAGTGTTCTCTCTGTGTTGTAGCTATGTCTGACTGTTCTGTGAAAATTCCTTCCAATCAGTCAAGTATCAAGTCCAGTGCAGAAGACGGTCGAAGGTCAGGGGGAAGGGACCTAGCATTACCTTCCTTATCTCTGAAATTCCATTTCTAACTCCAATGAAACAAGAGAGCCCTGAGACTTTTTTACACTTTTTGCAAGTATTATTTCAAAACTACTGTGTTCATTCTCGGCAGTTCTTTTTGTAAGAAATTTCATCAATGAGAAATTGATCTTTTGGTAGAAAAGATGCTATCCACCCTTTCTCTTTCCATTCTATTTGGATTTTCCTCCAGTCAACTTTAAGGGGTCTAAAACAGTGATTGTGGCAAATTTTGGCATCCTCTGCCTTTTAGACTACTTATGCAAAAAATGACTTAAGCCCCAGAGTCCAGAGCAATTATAAAGTTATTTCATTTATAAGAACTTTTGCTAAAATCTAATAATACCTTCATCTCCACAGTCACAAAGACTGACTGACGCAACACATTCTATGCAACACATTCTAAGTAACACGTTGAACCTAGCAGCAACACAAGTCTGCCCCGGGCCACTTATTCTATTCTCCGATGTACAGGAATCACTGCTGAAATCTAATACTACTTGCAGCTGAACAGTCACAAAGCCAGATTTGGTGTTTTTGGCAATTGAGCCGAGGCATGATGTTGTTGCTAACAATAGAACCAATGCTCCCATAGACAGGACCTGCCAATATTGTTGGTATCAGCTTTGCAAAGGCTTTTTCTAAACCTACCAGTAACACAACAGCTGGTGCTGCTGGTGCCTAGACTCGGTACATAAAAGTAAAGATATTTGATATTTATTAGTGCAAGCTCAGGTATCAATTATTGTGAATTATTCTAATCGAATGAGTCAGTAGAAATTTAAAGTGATTAGATTCATACGAACTTCGGCTAAAAACTAGGGCTGCATTTCGATTAATTTTTTAATCGCATTAATCCAGCTTTCTTGAAGGCCCATCATCCATACCAGGACAGGCTTGCACTCGTTTCCATGAGACCATCACCAAGCCAACCCGATATGGGAACAACAGGAATAACTGTCGCTTCAAGCCCTCCCTCTTGAAATGTTGCAACAAATCTTTCTTGACTGCTTCAAATTGAATCTGCAGTTACAAATGATACAACAAAACATTCAGATTCCCATACTTGCAGTTTTCTTGTTCACACATAACCACATCTATTGTGCCAAGCAATTGGGAGTGAAGGACTTGCTCGAAGTCCCTAAATATTGACCAAGTCTGGGGAAGCTTGAACCAGCAGACACAAGCCAAGCATTCTAAACACTCGGCCACACATCTTAGCTTACATTAACTCAAAATTCATACTTATTTCAACAACTTCATCTTTAACATAAAAGATTAAAAATTTAAAAAAAATTGCAAAAATAATATCGTGTTGTAATTGCAGTTGTAAACTTATAAAGTGCCACTTCCAGGCGCCTCAACAGAGACGGTTCCGGCCCTATGTCCAAGAACTAGAGGGAAAGTTTTGCAGTCTCCAAGCAATTGCGTAAAAGAAAAGGAGACAGAGAGAAGCTTCCATTGGAGACCAACAGGGAGGTCATTTTGCATGAGGCAGGGTCAACAACTGCAAAGCAGTTCGGGAACGACTAGGTCTCGATGGTAGAGGATGGCAGCCAGGGAAGTAGACATTATGACACAGAGTTCATTTAAGTATATAGGGGTGCAATCAGTCACACAGTTCCTCACAAGAATGAGGGTGTTCAATAGGATAGCTGCTCCAACATGTATGTGGAGACATGGCCAAACTTGGATTTGCTGCTAGAAATCAAACAAATGGCAGCATTTAAGACTGGCTGCATAGAATCAAATTACTAAAACAATTTTTCAACAGTAATTTCACAAAAAAGTGGAACTTCTTTAATTAGCAACCAGTTACATATTAAAATCTTGCATTAAGATATTTACTTGAGAAAAAGCTGGGTCAAAAATATCCAATTTGTTAACAGCAATGATAAAGTTCCTCACACCCGAACTAAACGAAAGGAGGACATAGTTCCCTGATTCGCCCGTCAACTGCAAATTCCGAACTATCACAGGCACTGTCAGAGCAATTGTGCAGGCAGTCATTGCGATGTCATAATCAGCATCTCCAAACAGTTCTTTTCTTTTAGTCTGGATGCTAAAAGTTCAGATCATTGAGTTCTACTTGGGAGAACTGCTGAGGTGTTGAAATGCTTCCTCTTCATCTAGACGAAAATATTCGTTGACATGACGCAGAGGTCGATCAGTAGACCAACATGGCTAATGACATATGCAGAAGTTCTACCAGTGTATACCTGCTTCGTGGTCATCAGTGTCATCTTTCGGTATGCCGACGTACAGGATCATGTTCACAGCATCAGATATGTCAAGATGTATGTTTGTTGACCCAACCAAAGGATGAAATGCTGATCCATAAGCGATGTACAGCTTAGGTCCAAGATCCAGTCTAAAAAAATATTCGGGTAAACGAGATGCCAGGTTGAAAACACCCGATCGACTGGTGTATTTTGAAGAGGAAAGCCCTGTACGAGATCTTTAAATCGGGTTGGAAGCAGTTCGCTGAAGTCGACCATTTATGGCCAATCTTTCACTTTTAAAATCATCGGTTTACCGTCACAATCCTTAAGTCGTCGTTTCACGGACTCAAATCCAGCCCAATAGTGCCTCGTCTGTAAGCGCTGATGAATGACATTTTTTAAACAATCTACAAGGTCTGCTTGAACGTCACCAAATTCCTCTAAAAATGCCTCTGGAAGCCAAAGATCCTTTGATATGAATTCATCACAGTTACTGAACAAAACAGGCTGGCCTTTACACCAGGCCTCACAAAAATTTTTAAGATTCTCCGGACTGCGAGGTTCTAGCAACTGCAACAAGTGTCCATTATCAAGGAAATTATGGGCAGCGAGTAAGGTGAAAAAAAACCGTCTGGTCACAGATGAGGAGATGCTTTTGAAACTGTGCTGTGTGAAGGTTTCTCCTTCTGATAAATGTCGAGACTATCCTGGCTTGACAACTGCGTTCTTTTTATTTCTGAACAGTTCAGTCCATAACTGTTATCAAGCATTCGGCCAATGAACCACAAACCTAAAATAAATTTGACAGCAGATGATACTCAAGTCCAACATGGAACAGTAATCGAGTAATGGCTTAGAAGCAGAATGCTAAGGAATACGTTAGAATGATTGGTTAGAATGACTGTGTCCTGAAAGCAAGCACTTCGTTTGGCTTGATGTCCTTCTTCATCTTTCGAACAATTCAGAGGACCAGGTCACCAGGACTCTGAATATACATTAACTGCCAACCATCGATCAGTTTATAGTCTGCGTGAGACTACAAGTTGGTCAACCTAAACTCTAAATGGATATCCTTCAACCTCCTCTCTCCCATGCTTAGCAAGCAGACCGTATTTGATATTTTTCAAATTTTGTGTTAGCACCATGGTCGGCATTGTATACCAAGGCTACACATTGGTACAACGTGAAATAGACATATTTGAATTCCCGGCTGAGATATAACCCTATTGAATTCACCATAACTGCACCTATTGTGCTTAGTAAGAAAGCCGTAAAATCACAAGCGGTCTTCTTGCTAAGCAGACTGAGTTTGTTTACTATATCTGCAGTGCGCAAGCACAATGAATACTTCCAGCTTCTTAAGTTTGTAGAAAACATTGTGCTTTTGATTATAACTTTTTATCCGAAATCAACATTAGCTGTACAAAGTTCATTTCTAATAACTGCAATTGTGATTATTCACATCACGAACACAAAATGCATAATCAGCACATAGTAAAACGGCAGTATCTGCATATTTTGACATTTAAATTAAAGAAATAAAAAGTCAATTCTCATTCAAATAGAACAGCAAGAAGCATCATATGAGAAAAGTAGAACTTTAACTGTTTAACCCTTTAGCGACGAGCTATAAAATTTGTGTGCTTATGTTACAACCACATTCTACCACATTTAATTCTATAATGATCAGGGCATTTCAGTATACAGATAGTATAGTGCCACATCCACATTGCAAGTAAGTTCTGTTGCAAGAGCAAAAACAGAAGCCTCAAAAAACTCACAGTCGCTTGGAATAATCTGAGCAAGCATCAGTTCTGTAGGGTTGTGAGGTTTATGATTTGGCCCACTTGAAGCCGTGATCACATGTTGCATCATCAGCCTGGCACTGAGCGCAATTGAGTGTCTTTGACTGATAACAACAATCATGGCACACCATGTAGCCGCATTTACGACACACCCAGTGGATGTTGAAAATGTTCGTACTGCACGTGTCGCACATTTCACGTGAAGAACTGACTGCTGGCTTCCACACCACGTTGGCACCACATCATCTGCAATGCATGCAACGTGTTTTAAGAGACTTCACTATTTAAAGCCTGGAGTTGTTCACTGCAATATCTATACTCTAGGGAAACGTTACGAAGCGTTACAGGGTAGGTGGGTGGGTCCAAAACGGTCATTTTCGGCGTTACGTAATTATGCAATGACCCCTATGTCGAATGATAAATACGTCGGACCAAATGCTGGGCCAACCTCGGATCTCTTTCATAGTTATAGAATGCTTATTTCAGCTTAATTTCGTTTTCTGCATATCTATAGGCGTGCCAAGGACAAAGAATTCTGCATATGTTGAGATTCAGGTACCATAGAATCACCGATATGTCATAATAAGTTAAGTGAGTGACACTAATTAACGGCAGATGATAACGCGTGTCACTTACTGTAGTTAACATATCCTGTTGACTCGCGAATACTGCAATTACGATGACACTACGGAGCAATTCATAAAATTAATCATAAGCTCGTAACGAGAAGTTATTGTATAATTCCACGGTATTCAGTATTTAACCATCCCACAAGAAAAACAGAAATTCATAGGTGAACTTGTCGTTTGACACAATGTCTGATTTGTTGCAATACTGCGCTTCGACAGGAGGTAGGCGAACTCTTGTAGGCTACCAAGTTCCGAGTAGTGGCAAGAAACGGAAAACCAGAAAGGTCAGACGCATTGGAAATGTTTCAAATGTCATCGTTTTCAATGTACAGCGAGATTGCTCACAGATGCAAGCGGCAAAATCGGAAGCTGAGCGCCTGAACACAACCACAGTGGAAATGTCGCGACAGGATTAGCACGTGAGGCTGTTAATTAAATGAAACAGAAAATGCTGGAGACGGTTGCAACACCAAGCTCTTCACAAGGACCTAACTCAAGCTCAACAATCACTGGCTTCTTGACACCAACGAAATAAATAATGAATAATCAGGTTAAATACCTTCGTTGAAGACAAAAATAGCATGGAAATCGTCTTTCATTTCAATGCATTGGACATTGTAGAATAGGTCAGCAGACATCATCCTTGACAGGAAGTCGCAGGAAAACCATGGCCAAACACCACTGCTATCAGCTGGCTCAAGCAGATCCAACTGACATAGAACCGCCTAAACAATGACAAACATCAGAGAAAAATAGAAATAAATCCAAAGAAGTAGTCGTTCAGTGATTCTGTCTCTATGGAACACAACTAGACATTACTCTAACATCCAATTTACCAGAGTTTCTATTTCTATGTGGGAAATAGCACAACAAAATAAAATACATTTCGCTTCTTGGTCCCAACATGACATTCAGTTCCACTAAAAATTCAATTCATTCGGAAATTGATATAGCAACTCTTCAAGGAAATTACTCCAAGACACCCCTAAAGAACGGTTTTAAGTTTGAAGAGGAAGATTTCAGATAAGAGTCCCAGGGTGTAGGCGTAGCTCTAAAGGAAGGCCATTCCCAACCACTGGGCCTACCATAGAAAAGGCTCGATTCTTCATAGCTGCAGTATGAGCAAATGAAACCAAGAGAACTCCCTTTTCCGCAGAGCATGGGGATGACGTCCTTGGATACCCAAAGTCAGACAGCATAGCCCTCGCAGGTTAAATGGAGCGAGGCCCTGGTGACATCGCCATATTAGGGCAGCTACCCTGCAGTCAATGCGCTGTTAGATAGGGAGACAGTGAAGGATCTTTGTATACAAACCATAGTTGGACCGCAGAACTGATCCTCTAAAAGAAAAATGTCGGAAGTCTGAATTGTCTGCCAATCACCAATATCAACCAAGCACACATCAACCGTGTGGTTGTCATTGATGTGGATTATTTGGGAACGAGCGAAGAAACTTTTGTTCTAAATCCAACATACACAGTAGTCATTGATATTCAAATACCTTGGTCTACTCTTCCTCTGATTTTCATACCACTGTTTTGGTAACAAAAGTCTGGCATGACCACCTGAACATCTGAAGACTGTAATGCAAGTCGTGAAATATCTCTAGATTTCCGTAATAGAAGGCTCTGGTTCACACCGCGTCAGTGGCACCTTCTAGCGGTATTCGTATTCATACCAGACTTGTATACGAGACATAAAACCCGAGACCGAGACAGTGGGGTCCGAGACCGAGACAGTGGGGACCGAGACCGAGATGAGACACCAGGTCCGAGACAGCTCGAGACAGTTCAAAACGAGTGAAATGCACATTGGACCCAAGTCCCGAAACAATTTTTCTCAACTTTTGAAGTCTAATACATTGCAAGGAAAGGTCAAGTCACTGAAATCAGCCGATCACCTGAATTGTATCAACTATAAAGAAATTAAATATTTCAGCCATTCTGAAATCTTCTAACTGATTCTAAAATTTAAACCAACAAAATTCCATATAGGCCCTAGGCCTATTAGCGATTTAGCAACATAAGTCACATCACTCACCTTGAGAAACTAAATGTTGTTCCAAGCGTTTCGCTTATGTTGGCTTTAGGCCTACACAAATGACGAACGGCATGCCATTTATTTTGTTTTTCATTGATTTCAAACTGCGTTGCAAATTTCACGATTTCAGGTTCTTTATGAGACATTTTAAGATATTTAGAAATTTTGGACTGAAAGTGCAAACTTAAGACTGCTTTTTTTCAACACTCTTAAATCTTAATACCAGAAACACTGCTTTTTAAAACTTCCTGTCTGTTTGGCACTTCCAATTAACTAGTTATCCGTTCGGCACAAGACAATTTTATAACGTAATACCGTACGAAGTTCCGAACAAAATACAGTTTGTACGAGAACTTTGGAGACCGCTTCTACAAGAGAACAAGACTTTCGCTTCAAGACAGTTTCCAAAAAACAAGACTTTCGTTTCGAGACAGTTTCCAAAAAGTCAAGAAATGATACCGAGACCGAGACAGTGGGTCCGAGACCGAGACATAAAAACCTGTCTCGAGACGTCTCGAGACCGAGACAGTGTCTCGAGACAATACAACTCTGATTCATACCGTATTACCGGCGATACCGCCATAATCGCCATTTTGTGTACCAATTCGAATGCACAAGTATTTCAGAGATCGCGATTTGTTTGTGTGAAAAGTAAGATTGCGTTATATTTATTATACTAATGAACTTATTTGTATATATATCAACATTTAATGTAAATGTTGTACCTAATTGTGGTCAGGATATCGATAATCGCCACGGAGATTGAGTTAGGTTATGGACTGCATGTGCTGCATGTGTTAGGGTTAGGGCGAGCGTGTAACATGTTCGTGCTTCCGATTATTTCCGGCATTGTCTGTGGTTCATGCAGTCAGTGTTTAGGGTGACCGTTGATATGAAATTGTTGTTTGTTGATGATATTGGCCCTAACAACTTAAGCCCCCGTGTACAATGAATGCTTTTTGCCATCTACCATGCCAGTCCTTATCAAATTCTTTTTAAACCCATTATTTGTCATGCATCATTTGTCTTTATTTGCCTTGGGTTAAACCGTAGTTTACGTTGCCAAATTATTTTACATGGCCAATTTAAAATGGAAGCTGGATTGGTAAAAATAATTGTTTGTATTGATGACACTAATTCTTTGCTTAAATAAAAGCTGAATTGATGGAAATAATTGTTTTTTAATCTTAAATGGAAGCTGGATTGATGACAGTTATCATGGACATAGATAAGCTGCTTATTTACCTATGTCAAGTACGGCATTGATGGCATTAAAATAATTTGGCAAGGTGAACTATCGTTTGTATATATTGACTACAATCATTTAAGTTTTGTGTGTGTTTTGTTGTATTTGCAGTTGACTAGATTATTTCTGGCCAATTGTATGTAAAAATATTTATTTACTGGTAAAAAGTTAATTTTTGGCTCGACTGCTGTTGGCTTTGACAGGTACAATGATGAAGTAAGTTTTGTTTTATTATGTAACATTAGCGAACGCTGTGCAGCAGGCTTCGCCAATTGCTGAGTCGTCCGGACAGTCATCCAGGCAATTCGGAACACCGTCTGGTGAAGTTTGCCAGGATGCGACACGACAATCTTCAATGCCTCCTGCCGCTTCAAAGACGCCTGTCACTCAAACAACTGGTACGTGTTAAATACTGAAGCAATGGTACCAATTTGATCCTAATAAGCTCTTTGAAAGGTAATCTTTACAGTGGTATTGGGATATTATCAATATTTCCCTTGTATCATCGAATTTTATTTGATATCAGTTAGCATATATTTCTTGTTCTATTACATTGATTATTAAAAACTAGCTAGATATCTTTAGTGGCAACACATTTGATTTGTTATAAATAATAATCGTGTTACTTAATTTCTATAAGTTTTTAATGATTCAGTAGTTGTGTGATCATTGTGAATGTGTCTGTAAATTATCAAATTGTTGTTACTGCTGATTGCCATAGATAATGAGCTGTTGAATATATTTATCCTGTGAGCCTGTTAAGTGTGTTGACACATAGTACAAAAAATTAGTGAATTAGCCTATTAATTCATAAATGATAAATATCAATTTAGTGCCCTAACGTTGAGGAATGTCATAGGTGTTGCATGGTGATCAAAAGTGTCAACACAATTTTGTGTTACAGCTAATCGCTTACTGATAATACACGCATGTTACTGTGGAATTTGTATATCACCAACGTCACAAGTGAATTGGAGGTGATTTGCTTGTCAACAAAATTTACTCATTTGTTATTGGAGATTTCTGATGTGGGTCTTACTTAGATCTAGCACAGTGCCGCTTAATATCCCTGTGCATATTACAATGTGTTTTGAAGATTGGTTTGGTCACCGTATTGTTCATAAATAAAGTATGATAGTTACTGTGTAGACTTGATTTTGTAGGTGGCGATCTTAATAGCAGACTGATGATAAAGATATTGGCCAATCTGGAGGACCTGCAACAAACAAAGAAACTACATTCATCTCTGCTGCAGTCGATTTCGAGGCAACTGAATGCTGCAGGCAGATTTGTGGCAACGGAGCTGCCTGAAGGCATGCAATTTCCCATCGAAACTGGGTATGATCTGATGAACATGGAGGACAAGGTGCTTGACACTTCAACGATGAAAGCATTGGTGAGTCATTTTACTGTTTAAATGGTTTTTAAAACCTCATGTATGATTCGCTCTTAACTTCTGGGGCATGCAATTTTTTTCTTCCTGTTTATAGGTTGTATTAAATTCCATTTATTTGTGTCCATAAAGTTAGATGGTGTGTACATAAGTTATTTGTGTTGATGGCATTTATTTATAAAAAATATCGACATTTAACTTAAAGGCCAGCATGTTTATAAATGTTTTTGTCAAATTGCAACATCTGAAGATTTTTCAATGTCTCTTGTTAAGGTAGAACTGCTTTGATTTGCTTCTTCATTTTAATTGTTTTGATACAAGTACTCGTGAATAACGATGGGGACTAATTATGCTTGTCTCAATAAAAAAATCAATAGTCTGCCAACCGTGCTTTATTAAGTGCTTAACCTTTAGAACCATATTGCATTTTTGAGGCTAAGACAAAGTCAAGATTGTTTTGACTTTTCTAAACTCGAACATTGTAAATTAGACAATCCAGGCAGTGTCTGTAAATATTGCCATTTAATATTAGACAGAATTGTTGGAATAATATCATTTTACAATACAAATCAGAGCACGTCAAATTATTGTTCTTTGTAACTTGTTATTTTTAATCTAAATGTTTCATGTGTGAAAATTCAGGTGCTGTAAGGCAAAATATTGCTACCAAGGGCAGTACGAAGAAACTGGTTGTGGACGAGTTGGCTGTGTGGTTTGGCAACGCTAGGGATTGTAGCACTGGAGGTCACCGGCTATTGAAATCGGCACAATTCAAAGAGACTGAGTCGGAGTCGATCACCACCGATCAGGAGTTGACCAATACTGCTGATGACATTGTTGACAAAAAATTTAGTGATATTGCAGAGCAGACTGATTATTTTTACTTTATTAATTTGATGTGTCAATTAACGCTATTGTTGATTATTGTTTTCAGTGTTGTATCAATTACATTGCATGTAATTCAATCATAATTGCAATTATGTGCTTGTAAATGTATTTGTATTACAATTACTTGATTGTGTAGGAATTAAATTACAATTATATTTTGATTGTAATTCAAGTACCAATTAATTTTCAATTATTTCCTTAAAATTTGCAAATGTTTTGGATTTTTTCTATAATTTTTAATTTACTCTATTTTCAAAACTAAAACATCCAGTGGCCGAAATAAGGCTTATAATTGTTTTCCATTAAAACAAGTTAATAATAGTTTATTTGATTCTTAGAGTATAAGTGTTTCAAAATGATGGTCTGTTAGTTGATTGCGCCTGGGCGAGTCAATTTGTCCAGCAGTGCTAAAGAGACGCTCAAGATGGAAGCTCTTGTCTCAGTTATCTGTAGGCAGCCACAGTAGGCTAGCTAATAACGAGTGCATGGATAGTCTGATAGTTGTAGTTATTAGTAAACCCTTGCACTTGGGGCCTATCAAAGTGTGCTGTAAGGTTGTAGGAGGGGTGTAAGGATAGAATAATGTTGACAATTATGTCGCCATGTAGTCATGATGCAGAGCAGTTTATTCAATTAAAGGGGTGGCCCAGGTCAACCCGGCAGGCTGACATTGTTGCCGACTTTATCAAAGTAATTTGTAATTTACACTTCAAATTACATGAATATTGTAATTGAATTACAATTACTGAACTTTAAAAGTAATTCAATTACAATTACAGAAATTGTAATTCAATTACATGTATTTCAATTACTGAACAACACTGATTGCTTTAGCTATATAGCACAGCTTACTGTACTGTGCTATATAGCTAAAGCAATTGAAATACATGTAATTGAATTACAATTTTTGTAATTGAATTGCTTTTTAAGTCCACTAATTGTAATTCAATTACAATATTTCATGTAATTTGAAGTGTAATGAAGTGTAAATTGCATACTGGAATCACTTTTAAGTCATCTGGGAATGAACTGGGATGCCCGGCGGGCTATCCCGTACGGGTCCCGTATGGTTCCCGTGAGGGTGTGTTAGCTGGGTAATGACTTCGAAATGGCGGCCATGCAAGCTTTTTCCCATGCATAACCAAACGCATCCAGTTCTGGCTGTTACTTTCATCTCTCCCAAAGCGTCGTGCGCAAAGTGACGGACCTTGGGTTGAAGGAAGCCTACGAAACAGATGATGAAATTCGTAGCTTCGTCAGGTATATGCCAGCATTAGCTCACGTACCGCCTGCTGATGTGGCTGAAGCATGTGACATCATCGCTGAAACAGAACCTCATCGTGATGGACTTAACGAAATGATAAGTTCATAACCTATTTAAACGTAGCCTGCTTATATCAGAACGGTATGGACCGGCTCTTTCTGTGATAGAGACATGGAACAAGTACAGTGTAGCTGCTCGATCAACAAACTCCGTTGAAAAGTGACATCACGGGCTTCAATCGTTGTTCTTGTGCAATCACCTCTCAATGTGGGCTTTCTTCGAAGGAATTCTGGAGGAAATCGCCAACCAGAAAGGAGTGTATCTGCAAGCAACATTAGTTTCTGGGGCTGAAAGTGTTCAAGAGAATTGTATCGGCAGCTGATGGACAGAGTAAACGTTCCGCGCTGTAACTGGTCACGGAAGCACTAACGTTTTGACATATCTGAAAGCAATCGCCCATCTTTCTCATACTTAACGGCCTTTTACTAGGCTACAATGTATAATTGTATATGACATTATAATTAGTTGCTTACTCTGTCTATTTATGACATGGCAATTAATTAGTTTCCTATTTTTGCTGTCTATGTTTAGTTTTGTTTAGTTTTCAGCGTCTTGTACAAGAAACTTGATAAATTGAAACTAAGAAATCAACTTAATTCCGTAGTGATTATTCCCTCGCTTTGTCGACTTTATGACATGATAATTAGTTGGTCATATTCAAATATTTTGTCTGTTGCAAATGTTTCGTTTCTCGCATCGTGGAAAAATACAACAAACCACTTCGACAGCTCTAGTATTTTACATTTATAAGTGAATACCTCTAGAGGTGAAACCCGCTATGGGTGAAAGCCACTAGAGGTGAATCGACCGGAGATGAAACGTCCGGAGGTGAAAGCCCATGGAACCTCCTGGGGTTTCCTGAAGTGCGTCAGGCGTACGTACGCAGGTGGAGGGTTTAAAAGTGCACGTGTGTACTCTGTACAGGGAGGGGAGGGGCCAATTTTTCAGGATTTCTGCGAACATTACTGAATGGATGGCCCCCATGGCAGTTAGGGCCTGGAAAGGACGGCGATCGCTGATTGGCTAGCGTGTTGGCAAGATAGAGAACACTTCCGGTAAGAAAGCGCTGTTGTGTTGAAGGTGACTTCAAGGATGGATGCAGCCACTGTATTAGTATTGAAATTTTATGGATTTAGATCAATTTTATCTGGTGTAAGTTGTGTTTTACCGAGGTAACCTTTAATCGGAAAAATTATTTTGTCTTGAAAATAAGGCGAAGTAATGTCCCCGATTCCTTTAAAGTTCGTGAAACCCGCTGCGCTTGATCTTTGTTTTAAGAGCACAGTTTCAATGCCCATGCTTCGCTGAAGATTAGTTGTGAGAAAGTCTTTAGTTTTATTGTTCTGCTGTTAAACGCATTAAATTTCGTTTATTCTTGATGTGTTCGAATCGATCTGTGGAAGCTTTAATAAACTCAAATTTGTGTTAAAATGTCTTAATGTGATGCTGAAGTAGACTAAGGATGACGGGCAAACCGACCCAGCCCTTGTCTCCTTTCTGGAAATGGTAGAGCGCCAGACGTCTTGCAATAGAAATGTCTGGAGCGCATGTCGGTCCAACTTTCTGGAATAGGTAATCTAACATCTTACGACATTAGCTTCTTGATCTTTCTTTGCCTGGACCATGTATATTTTCCCCAAAACTTTCCCTCGTGTTCTCAGGTTCCCTATAGGTTCATACTCCCAGTGAACATTCACTTTCCCAAAAACTGTCGATCCCTCCTATCCTTTTGACTATCTCCCACTGAACATACATTTCCCCCAATCTTTCCCTGATGTCCGTTTGCCTATTATCTCCGTATTATTATTACAGCAGTTTATATAGCGCCACTTCAGACAGTCTACTCAGAAGCGCTCCCAGCCCGACCGCGTTCAAACAGGTTAATCTTAAGGCCAGAGAAGAACAGATCAGAGTGACTATCGTTTGGCTATGACTATCTCCCACTGAACATACTGTTATGCATTATCCCCAGCCATTTCGTCCCTACCAATTGGTGTATTCCCTCCACAGCTTTCAGCCATAAGCCTTAACCTTATGTGTGTGTGTGCGTGTGTGAAGATTGCGTAGTTACCACTCGGCCTCCACGCATGCGCGATGGATCTCGCTTCGTAATCAACTCGTCATATATATGTCGCTAAGTGGGAGGAATTAGCCAAAGCCAAAGATTCGATTCCGACGGATTTCCTCGAGCTCTCGACTACAGCGGCTTTCAATTAAAACGATATTCTGACATGAATAGATTATATTTATCATTTGATGCACATTTACAGAAAGACCGCCAGACATAGCCTACCCGAAAGCATACAACGAAGAGACATACGTATGCTTTATAAAGTCAATAATCTCACTCACATGTATTTCATGTAGGTCTATAAGTATGTATAATATTATATAATACATAATGTATATATACCCTGAGCCAGCATAGTACAATTATAGTAGTAAATATATGCTGGATATATATATAACATAAAATAATCTATATTATTTTCATTATCGTTTATATATGATTCTCAGGGAGGTCCGTAGAGACCATGTGCTTTCATTTGCCTGTCTTTGTATGGGCTTCCTGATCAAAAGAATGGAGCTCGTAAAACCACCATAGGTTGCTTCTTCCACCATGCATATATGTTGCTTCTTCCACCAGTGTCTTCCTCTCGTCTTAGCGACTGATCTTCTGGATATTGACCTGATTACGGCTTCTGTTTGGTGCGCCATGGGTTGATGCCTTGTGCACTGGATACCGGCACAATAGAAGTTACTACTTATTTAAAATTAATGACAGTATTATTATCTGTTGGTGATCCGCATAGGCCTACCTGTTACTGTTGCATATACCTGTTAATGATTCGGACACCTGAATAGTGGTAACTTATACCTTTTAATTGTAAATCCATCTGATAATTAATTGTCGAACTCGCATTAAATGCCCTCGTCACTACCGTCATCATCCTCATTGTTATCGGCATCTTTATCGCCCTTTTTATCCATCTAGTTTAACTTGCGGGAATCTTGATTGCTTGCTTGCTTGCTTGATTGCTTGCTTGCTTGAGCCACAGGCTAAATAGTCAAATCTTGCGACGACTAGTTCGATCACTTACAATCATTCAATCGTCGTGAAACTTGGCATATAGACTCGCCCTCGCACACACTTCATTCTATCAAAATTTCACCTCCCCCAAAAAAGGCTAGCTTATAGAATCGGGGACTAAACTTTTCGAATCGGGGAATCCCCTTTTCCGATACGCACCGTTGTGATTGGCCAGCGTTGTGATTGGCTGCAACAATAATGGGCGCGCTGCCTCGTTAAGCGTGCTATGGTGTAAAATGAACGCGGACTATTTTCAGAGTACACGTTATAGGATACTAGATGGATATAGTTAAAAAAACTTTGTTTTACTATTGGTTCTTTTTATTACCGACATCTTTATCGGCATCTTTATTGTCCCTTGAATATGATCCTCCTCAGTTATAGCTGTCGTAATCATCATCAACGTTATCGTCATCCTTATCACCAATACCACCACCACCATCAGGTAGAACCACACATTCGTCTTTCACACAGCGACAATGATCATGGTCATTGTCATCGCCGTTGTTGCGGTCAACATCATCGTCACAGTGACGTCACGACTGCGTCGGGCGCTATATAAGTGGGAAAAAACAACCTATAGCTGCGAAATCACGCAACGGAAATCGTCATCAATTAACTATATAGCGACGCTTTTCGAAACCTCCAAGCGAAAACCTGTTGCGTCCAACACTGCCCTACTTACACCTGTTGGCAAGCATGCCACAGCGTCATATTTAGAAGCCTTTGGACGACAGTCTGTTGTGTCTATGCCGTGATTTAGACCGTCAGAACCATAAACTATCTCATTTCCTGTTTTTTTCGGTTGTGCCGCATAGATGCAGCGCGCACTTTGGTGTGGTTACCATGGCGACAGGAATTAATCGATTGCGTGCCTGCCTCGTGATGACGTCAATTAAAACAGAATTCGGATCGGAACAGCAGCGGACTTGACGCTGACACGCGCATGAATAAGACATCTGAAGCTTGGTAACATAATGAGCCAACAGTTTCATGCAAGAGAGACAATTTTTAAAGACAGAGAGACGGAAAGAGACAGAGAAATAGAGACAGACAGACGGAGAGACAGACAGAGACATAGACAGACAGAGAGAGGCAGATAGACAGACAGACAGAGGGTAATTGATTGTACTCGTAAACTCCAAATGTCTAAACCGCTGCTTTATAGATCAGCGTAGGGCACCAGCTTATTCGCGAGCGCTGTGTCGTGTCATAGGGGTAGTCCAAAGATATCTAGTGACATCCCTGACATCCGAGTCCGGTTGCCAGAGAGACCAGATGATGTAGGGACCTGCGAAGGCGGCTTTCGTTAAGGACGATAAAGTTTGCAAGGAAGGCGTTGGATTGGGTGGATTATGGTGAAAATTCTTGAAGAGATGGGACTTCAATTTGGAGTGGAAAGCCGGTGGGGTGATAAGTAGAGGAGCCTGAGGCAGATGGCGTGGGTGGGTGGCGACATTAGTGTTCAACGGAAAATTTGCGGAATTCAAAGGTGAGATCTTTCCAGAACCGAAGTGCAGTGGGGCAGAGTAGGGGTGCAATTAAAAACGTTTAAGTTAGATAGAACAGTCCTTTTTAAGCTATCCCCAGACCCAGCGATGGGTATGAAGTTTTATCACCTTCGTTTTCGGCACGTACGGGCGGCTGGCGGCGACTCTTTCCTCGCCGTCTTACCGCCGACAGCGTACGGTCAGAGGACCAATTTTCTACTTGCGTTCGCTAAGTGGCGCAAGGATTCCTAACGCTTATTTCTCTCGCTTTGATTGGGACTTCCTTTCGTCGGGACTGACATTGCAGCACTCTAACCAATATATAGGCCCAATACATGAGGTATACCATACACGCACACACAGACAAACACACACACACACTCGCATGCGTATACATGTGCATGTTCTTAACATGACAACCCCTTCGACTTGACCTAGCGTTCTCAGAAGTTCTCAGCTTATAGAGCTATAGACGTTCCTGAATAAGTATCACTTTAGAAAAATGGATTTCATATGGTGATCATCATTTACAGCTATTTAAAAGCATGCATACATACATACATGCATGCATGCATACATACATACATAAATGCATGCATACATTTATACATACATCATGCATACATACATATATACATAGACAATCCAGGAAGACTAGACAATAACAACACGTCGACCTATTTTTGTGGCAATAAATTCCCCTTCGTATACCTGCAAACATGTGTCCGCTCATGATAAATGAGTTACATCAAGTTTCCTATACATTATACAATGGACTATAAATACAAATATTAGCATGCATATATATATATATATATATCCCTATATATATTGTGTGTATATATATGATGTATCTATATATCTACATATTATACATATATATATCTATATATAAATATATATATATATATTACATGTATATTATATAAAGGAGTAATATGTATGTGAATATATTTTACGTGCATGTATAATATTGATTAAGGCCGAGTACTTGAGTATGGCTGTTCAATCGAGACTGTCTATTGCTTTATAAGCAGAGAACTTGTGCTTTTCCGTTTCGTTTACGGTTCTGAGTGCTTCTTTCAGCTCCAGTCTGCACTTCTGAACTTTGTAAGGAGAGCTTTATCAAATTACAGTTTTATTGTTTTGGTTGAATGCATACGTTTCTAAGCGCATTAATGTTTATGTTATAGCTATATATTACACGTGTTAGTATATGTAGGCTATGTGTATATATACGTGTAATTGTGTGTCTAATAGTAAGTGTATGTATGTGTGCATGTATAGGGACTATGTGTGCATGTATGTGCATAGGCTATGTATGTGTCTATTAGTATGTGTATGTGCATGTGTAGGGGTTTATGTGTGTATGTAAATGCATATGTTTGTGTGTGTGTATGTGTATATGTTTAGATAGCCTACGTGTTGCGCAGTGTGCAACGTATTTGGCCTACCTGGATAGGTGAATTTTCGGACTATCCAGATATACGCTCGTCGACACGGAAAGACGGCTGGAGATTATGTAACTGTTGGCCGGCTGAACCAGGAAACCACATCACTCCTACTCCTTCTCCTCCTACTCCTTCTCCTCCTTCTTCGTCTCCCACTCTGTATCTTCTTCTTTCTCCTATATCTATTGTTCCCCATCTCTTCCTCGTATATATATTTGGATCTCTTTCTTTCCCTATCCTCCTGCCTCTTATAATAACACTCGCACCGTCTCGCCGAGCTGCGTGTTGATCCTCATCTTAGATAAACCGTTCCTATAATATCATACCTTGTATACCTCCACTTGTCCCCCTTCCTCTTCTTCATTTACTTCCTCAGTCTCTCCCATCCCTCTCCTCCGCCGCCTACTCCGCCTCCTGCTCGATCACAACTATTCATCACTCCGCTGACTCTTTCCATAGGGAAAAAACTCTCCTTCCTGTTCATCTTTGTCTTCCGCCTATTTCTACCTGCCTCTTCATTATATTCTGACGCTACCGCCTCCTATCTGTCTTCCTCCGTTTCTCCCTGCATGTCTCCTCCTCCTGCTCGTCCTCCAATTTCTCTTCCACGTTGATTACCATCTAGCCAGTCTTCCAGCTTTTTCCATTACCTAACATTCACTTCTTATTCATCTTTGTGCCCCGCCTCTTTTCCTGTTCTTTATCTTCTTCCCTGCCTTTTCCTTCGCCTCCTCTTTCTCTTCCTCATCCTTTTCCTCTTCCTTTTCCTCTTATACCTCCTCCTCGTTCCTCTCCTAATCCTCCATCCAGACCTCCTCCCAGTCTGGCCCATCACTCTCATCGCCTCTCCACTCCACCTTCCAGGACCGTAGGCACGCGTAACACGCGACGACAGCGCAACAACTATCGCTTACAAAACGTTAGCTCCGCACAGCGCTACACGTCGCTGGCGTTGCACAGCGCTGCTACCTAGCGCTCCTGTTAGTCGTAAACAAGGCGCGGACTGCGCGTACGCAACGTCGCAGCGTGTCGATGCGTAAGCTCGACCCGCGTAGGCCACAGTGAAATACGCAGCGCCCTCTCTGGGGCGCACAGAAATCACCGACGTCGACCCGGGTCGTCGTTCTCAGCGACGTACAACTCTGCCTGGAACAGCACGTGTGGCTGATCGGCCGTTGTATAACGTATTCGTTACGGAGTCTTTCTATGTGGATCGGACGGCGTCGTCACGGTTTGGTACCAGCGAAGTTTGTGCATCGGTCGATATCGGTGAGCTGACGAAGCCTACCTACCTGCCGTAAGGGTCGCCCTCTCCAACCAATTCGCGGACTCGTTATCAACCAGGTGACGACTTTTGTTTTAGGAAATTAATGTGAAAAAGGTTGACATCGTCTGTTACTGTAAAACCGTGAAAGTCAGACTGATATTCTTTAATTCATTCAGTCATTCGGAGCATTTATATAGCGCCTGTCGAAGATGACTGCCCAGAGGCGCAATTATCAACTTGTATCTTTAGCATCCAGTTTGCTGTGGTCGGCCCATGCTCGTAAAACAGGTTGCCTAACAACCTGCGACACGAGCTTCTCAGCCTCTGTTTGCCCTTTCCGCAAAGGCTTGAAGACCATTTTTGTTCGAATCGTGGTTTCATTTTGTGAGGTCGGGAGCGCCTCTGATAAGTCTCTTTTAAGTGGCACTACATAAATTTTCAATTACCAATACTATCTCCATTGGAAGTCAGGGCTGCATGCCTAAAGCCGGGCTATCTCAATTAAGCATAAAAGTGTTATTTAATAACTTAACAGTAACGTTTAGGCCCTACTATCTGAATAGCGGACGCAGTTATTGCTTCTGCTGCCAGGATACAGGACTAGATATTTGAGGAAAGTAATAATTGTGTTTGAGGAGTAAAGGGAACGGTGATAATGAAAATCTCGAACCCGCCAAGTTTCGGCACAGTAGCGTACTTTGTGTACCAATTGTGACGAAGAGTCTTTACATGTATACATTAGCAGTTAAGCTTAAGAGGAAGGCCGAGTTCAGACTTGCTGGAGTATTATAATATACAAACTGTAATTTTAGGCTTTCACTGGTGCACTGACTGATCGATTATATCGTTATTTCTGCAGCCATTAGCCTACTTGTAACAAATCGACCGAGTTATGTAAATATAGGTATTTTTGCCGCCTTCAAATCGGCTGTTCGTAAATAAGGAAACACTAGGCGAGAGTCATATAATAACGATATATATTATATATATATGTATATATATATATATATGTGTGTGTGTGCATGCATATATATTATCTCTCTCGTTTCACCTTTTGACGCCTATAATCAGCACGCTGTAAAAAAAACGATCTACAGTATGCCTGGTATGACTGTGTTGCAGGGTGATCAGTAGAGGCTTCAATCAATCAGTCAGTCAGTCGCTCAATCAATCAATTAAACAATTAAGAAATCAAGCAACCACTCAATCAATTAATGCATAATTAATTCGATGAGTTGGTTGGTCTGTCTCTCCTTTATAACCTACAATCACATGGGGCGTGACCGGATTGCTTTTACCTGGATCCGCCCTTGCAATCATTCAAGGTACATGGTCACGTTGACTTAACCATGCTACTCTGACTCTTGTGCATGCCTTTGTCACTAGTAGACTTGATCAATGCAGTTCGGTACTTGTAGGTCTACAATTGGGACTAATTGGGCACCTTGATCGAGTTCTGCGTTCAGCTGCTCGCCTCATTGGCCACCTTCCTAAAATTGCTTCTGTCTCTGCCTATATATGCGTGATGTTCTTCACTGGCTTCCTGTTTCTCAGCGCATCTCCTATCGAGTTACTGCACTTGTATGGAGGTGCCTTCTTGGCTGTGCTCCATCCTACTTGTCTGATCTTAGTCGACCTGTCTCTGACCTCGCAGCTCGTAGATCTCTGCGTTCTTCAGAAAGGGGGGAGCTTTTGGTCCCGTGAGCTCACACTTCTATTAGACAGCGTCGAGCCTTTTCGATTGTGGGTCCCTCCATCTGGAATGGCCTCCCACTAGACTTGCGATTGATGCCTCGGCTAGATTCGCCTGTCTTTTATAAGTATTTCAAATCACACTTTTATAGCCGTGGCTGGGCTGGGAGCGCCTCTGAGTAGGCTTCTTGAAGAGGCGCTATATAAATTCTCGGAATGAATGAACCATATATACCATACCTTGCAAGGTATATGGTCACGTTGACATATACCCTACCTTGTGAGGTATATGGTCACGTTGACTTAACCATGTAGGCCTATAGTTGTATACCATACCTTGTCTTGCATGACCCTATTTTACCTTACCTTCGCTCATCTTACTTCACCCAATCTTCCTTTCTTACGTTACCCTACTTTACCTTGTTCTTGAAACCATTCTGTTCGATTCTGGTTTTCTATCATTAGGTAGGGAGCACCTCAGAAGCGTCTCCCTTAAAATGCGCTATATAAATTTTGGTACAATTACCATGTACCGTGCATAACCTTACCTTTTCTTCCCCTCCCCAATATGACTATATGGTTTTATCTAGACTTAAAGACGCACTTTTCAGCTGTTTGATGGCCACATGTTGAGCGCTTCTGAGAGACCCTAAAGTGGCGCTTTATAAATGTCTTGTTACATTACATTACAATTCCCTTACCTTTTCATACCCCATCCTGCCCTCACCTGAAGAAACAGATTCTTAATAAACTACTAAGAATCCTGCTTATAAAGGTAACATTCGATCATGCAGGTATTACCTGTTCCGATGACAGTCATTGCTGATTGTTATTTCAATTAAGCCGCCATCGATTGGTTTCTTTGACAGTTACTCGCAAAAGCCGACCATGTCGCTGGGCTAAGTGGTTTTCAGTTCACCAGGTACAAGAAAATTTCGTCAATAAACAATAATCGCCCAGGCAACTAAACAAGTCATGAATGGCAGCCCCGCTCACACATGGAAACAGGCCAACGACATCATATATTATGATTGATTGACCGACTGATTGATTGATCGATCGATTGATTGATTGATTCACTGATTGATTCACTGACTGACTGACTGACTGACTGACTGACTGACTGACTGACTGATTGATTGATTGATTGATTGATTGATTGATTGATTGATTGATTGATTGATTGATTGATTGATTGATTGATTGATTGATTGATTGATTGATTGATTGATTGATTGATTGATTGATTGATTGATTGATTGATTGATTGATTGATTGATTGATTGATTGATTGATTGATTGATTGATTGATTGATTGATTGATTGATTGATTGATTGATTGATTGATTGATTGATTGATTGATTGGATTGGACGGACGGAGCTTTGGTCCGTTATCTTGAAAACGGAATTTTTCCTTAATCAAGAAAAAATATATACTTTTAATTGTATATTGCTATTAATTTTCGAAATATATATTAATATCGTAATCATATAATTAAATATTGCTATTAATTTATTTAGATATATATTAATATCGTCATTTACAATTGCATACTGCTACGAAATTATTTAAATAAATATTAATATAGTAATATTTAATCGCAATATCGAGATTTCTACAGCGCCCAAAAAACTACTTAAGGCGTTCATTGAAGACCAAATGGTTTGACAGGTCTAAGGTTAGGTTCGGCTCCAAGTTGCCATACACACATACAAACACACACGCATATATATATGTGTGTGTGTATATATATATAATATAAGCAATGTATATATTTTTAGGCAATTGTAATGTATTTTAGTGATTGTAGTGTAACGTAAAAAACACAGAGCCTTTAGTCACCTCCGAAAAGAGCTCATATATATATATGTATATGTATACACATATATATATATATATATATATATATACAGACAGACACAGAGAGAGACAGATAGAGAGAAAAGAGAGGCAGCCAGAGACAGAGACAGAGACAGACAGAGAGAGACAGACAGAGAGAAAGACGGAATATTTATGGATGAATATCTGTGTCGGGGTCACGTAAGTAAGTAACTGGTCATTTTCGACAGACCGGGTGAGCGAGCGTCACTGGGTGCATGCGCAGCGAGTGGCCATCATCTCCAAATAATTCTGGGGCAAGCAACATTGGGGGGAAGGGAGTGGCTGCCACATCGCAGATTCCCCCGTCTGGGAGAACGGGGACCCAAAGGACGAGAATCGCGAACAACGAACCTTTACCTTCGGGAATCGCAGGACTATTAATTTCCCTGGCAGTACGGGTCCCCCTCCCCGAGGCCGTCCTGGGAGGGAATACGTCGGACAGGGAGAGAGGGAAGCCGGAGGGTGGTTGGGGAGAGGTGGGTGGGTTACTGGACGGGATAAAAGCGTTCGGCAATTACGACGCTCATAAATTTTATATCTGCTTTGGAATCACCGGCACAACGAAAGGAAGAAGCCTCTGAGGGGCGGGGTGAAAGAAAGCGAAGGAGTCTTGGAGACAGACAGACGGGCAGACATACAGACAGATAGGCAGGCAGGCAGGCAGATAGATAGACAAATGCATACGTACAAACAGGCTCAGACACACAGACACATGCACATAGATAGACACAGACAGACGGACATGCAGACAAACAAAGACATACATACAGACTGCCAGACATGCAGGCAGATAGACACGTACAAACAGACTCATGCACACGGACCACAGATAGACTAAAGGGATATATCATATACAGTAAAGAAGTACAGACAGACAGACAGAGAAGATAGACGCATACGTACAGGCTACAGACAGACTACAGAGACAGATATACATGTACAAGTAAAGATATACAGACAGACGGGCGGGCAGACACAGACACAGACACGTAAACAGACGAAAGGATCGGCAGAAGGACGGACATACAGACGGAAAGAGACAGGCGAAAACGAGTCTGACACAGAAAGACTGACCTAATTAAAGACATAGGCAGACATCCAGAGACATACACAGATCCTTGCATAGACACGCATACATGACAGAGCCACAGACAGAGGCTCAGCCGCACCTACACAGACGGACGAACAGACAGACAGAAGGACAAATAGACGAGTGGACAGACAGAGACAGACAGGAAGACAGACAGGAGGACAGACGAGTAGACAAACAAACAGACGGACGAGCAGACAGACGGACAGACAAACAGACAGGCTAGGTAAACAGAGACGGGGAGAAAGGAACAAAGGGAAAGAGGGAGGGAGGGAGAGTATGAGAGTGTATCCAATGGCGTTTTGTCTGGTGCGGCTGTGGGTCGATGATGGTCCTTGGGATCGATATGACGACGATGATGACGACGATGATGACGAGGAACCGTGGCTCATGCATGGAGAGAAGTGATTGATCGGTAGAAATTATTATCGCAATCCAGGTCATGTTTTCATGCAACGCACGACATACCTTGTATACCTCAATAAAGATACATCCGTATTGCCTATAGGTATACAGAAACTGCCAATTATAAAGGTATGAACTATTCATGCATAATTATAAATTATGATATCTACATGTATATTTACGGTATGTTATAGATAGACAGACAGATAGATTATAATTATAAATAAAGATGTATAAATGTACATGTATGTATCTTATTTAATATCATTTAACGGTATGTTTACCTTCTAATAAGTATACGTATAATTCAGACAACCTTAACTTCCAAACCGCTATATTATATACAACTTACAAGAAGACGAATATACATAAATACAGGTTTAAGTTTCCGCTTTTGTAATTGCAATTGTAATCGAGCATTTTTAAATCACCACTGAACGCTTCAGAGGTGTTGCCGACACAAGTCAGTGCAAGTGGTTAAATTCAGCCGTATCTCGCCGGATCTAAGATCCGTCATATAAACTATGAGATCCGCCACCTAAAAGAGAAGACCCGTCACCTAAATGTGCTTTTGTTACAATAATCGACCATATGAGTCTTGTTTCATACATTTTATGTATACTTTCCAAATATCGAGTATTGGTTATAGTTTCGTCAGATATAGTCTAAGGCTTTAGGTTTGCAAAACTGTGGAGATCCGCCACCTGTGGGTGAGGAATTTAACCAGTGGACTCCTTGCTAACATTAACAAGTAAAATGGACTTCAGGCGTTTCCGAAACAGAGGAAGAGAAAGACTGAGAAGCTCAAGCCGCAATTTCTGCGGAAGATGCATGGTTCCAACTGGAGGGACCGACATAAGCAAAGCTTCTCGATTGAACAGTGACCCCGCGCATACGGGGCACAACCAGAAGGCCTCTGGCGGCCGAGCGCAGAGTGGAACGACCAGAGAGTGAATAGACCGTGGTAGAGAAGGTCTTGAGGTATTAAGGAGCTATACTCTGACCAAACTGTTGCGCATAAGAGTTAAAATTTTGAACTAGTTGGGGCACATGGAGCCAGTACATATATGTTATTTATATATTGTGTAAATCTATACATAGACTTGCACTTATAGGCCTATAGTAGATGGGATCTGAATCATATTATGTATGCTTATATAGCCTATGTATATGGATGTATAGTTCTCTATGAATCGCGTAGAAAATTAAGTACAGATGGATAAAACCTGTTTTTATTTTTCAGTGTCAATGGCCAGAGCGTAGGAGGAGTTTATGTCTTTGTACGTCATGGATCTGTTGTATCTCGGTCAGTATGCCTGCAGTGCCTGCCACTGTTTATGTGTCTTTCTCCTTGTTCTGATGCCTCTGTTCCTATATATATATATATATCATATATAATATATATATAATTTTATATATATATATATATATATATTCTAGCTGAACTTTTCCGGAAGTTAGCCGCAGGGCTTTTTCGTGTGCAGTTCTACACAAAATAGGGCAGTTCTAAATGAATTTGTGCAGCTGTATACAAGCATTTTTGTGCTGCTAAAATGGTAACCCGTCAGAACGGCCCAGGACAAATCGGCCCCGACAAAACGGCCCCGACAAATGGGCCCCGACAAAACGGCCCTCGTCAAAATGGCCTCGGCAAAACAGCCCCGTCATTTCGAGGCCCCGTCATAACGGCCCCCGTCAAATCGACCCCCGTCATATCGGTTCCCGTCAAATCGGCCCCCGTCAAACCGACCCCAGTCATATCGGCCCCAGTCACATCGGCCCATCACAAAATATCATATGTCCTAAGTACTTTCAAGTTAGCTTGATGAAAAGAATTATTTGCGTAAATATAGAACTCGGATTGGTAAAACAGTAGTTTACGTTGCCAAATTATTTTACGTAGTCACTGGTCAATTTAAAATGGAAGTTGGATTGCTGAAAATAATTTTGGCGTTAAAATGGAAGTTGGATTTATGAAAAATAATTCGTTGAGTAAATAGAAGTTGGTTTTATGATAGTCGTTATTGAAAGCATTTAAATAATTAAATACGCCAACCAGTTAGCATTAAACGATGGTACCCGCAGTCCATTGCCTAGCTGAACCGTCGCTTGAGGCCCCATTTCAACAAAGTAAGCTTAAAAGTACTTGCAACATTAGATATTTTGTATGGGGCCGATGTGACTGGGGCCGATATGACTGGGGCCGATATGAAGGGGGCCGATATGACTGGGGCAATATGACGGAGGCCGATATGACGAGGGGCCGGAAGTTGACGCAGGGCCGTGTGCGGGGCTGTTTTGTCGACAAAATGTTTGAGGGCAGTTCTAAATGAATTTGTCGGGGCAGTTTTGTCGGGGCCGATTGTCCTGGGCCGTTCTGATCACCGTTAAAAATAGGTTAAAATGTTCATTGTCATCCATTTTTAAATATACCGTGGCTTTTTAAGGGGTTGTGCAGTTCTAAAAATTCATTTCAAAAGCCCTGGTTAATCGTGAAATAACTCTCGGCAGTTTCTCGGCTAATCCGCAAAATTTCCCGCGGTTTATCGGCTTGCAGAAAAATTTTCCGCTCGGCGACTAACGGCGGCAGCTAATATATATGGTTATGCATGCTGACAACGACTGATTGTTAGACTGTTATATCAGGGTGAGAATTGCCGGGGGTTGGGGGTTCAACCCCCTAGTCTTTCTTATAAGCTCCAATAGTAAACTAAGTAAAGTCTACATTTTACACTCAAACTGCACATAAATCAACGTCTAACCCCCCAGTTATTTTTTACAATTCCCATACTGTGTTATATATATATAGTTTGTTGCACTGTGAATCGCACCTTATAAGCAAGTGTTGCTCCTATCGTGCTGCTGATGTCTATCTGAAAACTCGGAAACAATAAGCAAAATATTCAGTGAACGAAGTCGCTATATATAGTAATCGGTTATAACTTAGCGATTGATTTCAACTTTGATTAGATTTAAATTGGATTGGATTGGATTTGATTGGATTGGATTAGATCAGATTGGATTAGATAATTTAGATTGGATTACATTGGATTGGGTTGGATTAGATTATAATTATCGAGGGTATACCCTATCAATCTATAGTTTAGCCTATAGATTGGATTTGATTAAATTAGAGTAGGTTAAGTTAGATTAGATTGAATTGGATTGAATTAGGTTGGATTGGGTTAGATTAGAATGAATTAGATTAGATTTAGATTTAATGTAATGTACATCTTCGAACATTTCTCAGAACGCACATGATCCACGTCAGGGAGACCAGCTTACACACCGGCGCTATATCAAATCAAGTCCGTAATAGCCAAGCTGCTCTGTTCGTTCCGGTGCCAGGTCAAAATCCGGGGAGGTCAAGCCGATCGAGGATCAGACACGGCTAAGTGTTGTCGTAATCTTACTAAGTTACATCAGGTCTGATGTCCTTGGTGTGACCTTGAGAATGACCTCCACTGGCAAGAGGCTAGTCAAGACGATTCCCGAAAGAGAGCTTGTATTCAGCCCTACACCGGTCCTAAGTAGACTAAGCTCATAAATTAGTTAAAATATTGTTTATAATATCTAGAGACAGCTTGGCAAGACAGGTGCATATATATATACACATATATTATATACGTACATACATATATGCATACAAATATACATATATATTGCAGTAAATGTATACATATACACACCGAAAATGTATGTACATATATAGATATGAACCGCAGAGTGTCTGCTTATATATATTGACCCATCTATAGATATGAGCGGGTATGCTCTTTGTATATATATATATATATATATATATATATATATATATATATATATAAATATATATATATATATATACACACGCATAATGAAGAATCGATGCTTATGTATATTAACACGTATATCCAAAATGGACATATATATATACATATATATACATGTTACCTGCAGTACGCTTAATTCAGGTGAGAGTAATCACCTCTGCCGTTGACAGCGCACCTTGACGCTGACAAGACGGCCTCAAATGAAGCATAAAATTCGCTACAGCGCGTATACGCACGAGGCCAAACGCATAGCCATTCATGCATACACGCAAATAGGCATACATACACTGACGCACACATTACAGCATGTACACCTATATAGAATTATACATGGCATTATTACATGCATATTACGTATACGTATACACATGCGCATACATACATACGTGAAGAGAACATACATGTATAAATTGCATACACAAATTATAGCCTACACATGCATGGCATTGCATGCATGCAGGTATTCAAGTAGCCTAGATAAAGTAGCTTCTCTGTTGGCTGAAAGGATTAACTGCTCTTTTGCCACTGGCATAGTGCTCCAGGCCATAAAAATAGCAAAAGTTGGATACGTGAAATGGTGTGGCGCCCATGCATTTAAACGGAGGTCTTAAATGGCATGGCGCCCATTCAGTCGGAGATGTAAAATGGCGCCCATTCAGTCGGAGATGTGAAATGGCGCCCATTCAGTCGGAGATGTGAAATGGCGCCCATTCAAAAGGAGCTGTGAAATGGCATGGCGCCCATTCAGTCGGAGATGTGAAATGGCATGGCGCCCATTCAGTCGGAGATGTGAAATGGCGCCCATTCAGTCGGAGATGTGAAATGGCGCCCATTCAAACGGAGCTGTGAAATGGCATGGCGCCCATTCAGACGGAGACCAGAAATGGCGTGGTGCCATTCAAAATTTCAAACGGAGGACTGAAGTGGCTTTGCGCCATGCATTCAAACGTAGATATGAAATGTCGTGACTTGCACTACTGGTCCCACTTGTCCTACTTGTCTCATTTGCTCCACTCCAGCGCTTGTCCAACTTGCCATATATATACCCTCCCTACTTGAGCCAACTGTCCTGCTTGCCCCACTTGCTCCGCTTGCCTCATTCACTCCTCCCCTCTTCTACCCACTTCTGAACGTTGCAGTAGAAAGATGCGACGCAGTTCATTTAGCGCAAAGCTATGGAAGAAAAGGAGCATGATAATAAACACCCAATTAAGAAAACGTCGATAGACAGCCGAGCTCCGGTTTCTCAAATATCCTGTTCAAGTGATTTTAATTCAAAAGCTCGCTTCATTTACAGATCATTTACTTGCTTCATTACCTATGCGGCGCCGTCACACGATCAAGGGAAGCAGCTATGTATCGCAGAACATTTAATTGAATATTGAAGGACTCTGAAGACAAAAACAAGTAAAAGAGTATCTGTCTGTGTTTCTGTCTGTCTGCCTCGGTCTGTCTGTGTGCTTTTCCGTCTGTCTGCCTGCCTCTCTTTTTCGCTCTATCGCTCTCACCACACTGTTACCGAAAATCGTGGAGAGACCATGGAAAATGACATCTTTGGGTGGACTCAATTAGAGGAAAGGTGGCATGCCATTTCTGTCGTGGAGATTACCATCAAGCGTGTGATGCGCTTGTTAAACCTGACCAGGGGTGGAATATAACACGAGTTAGATCTAATGCGTGCATCAGATATTCCCAAGAAGCTGTGTCCATTGTATCACCCGGCCGTTAGTCTCAGGCTGCGACATCTGCGCTCATTATCAGACGGAGACCCAGAGAGCCGTTATTGCCCACCCGCCCCATGGGATAAAGTCGGTATCGACAAGGATCATTTGGTGTGGCAGAATGTCTGAAGTTTGCAGCCCTGGGAATTCTAGGCAAACACCTCTTCAGCGCGATACCCCAAGTAGGCCCCTAATGACAAGCCAGAATCGTCCGTTAAAGCCGTTCAGAGCTTGATGCCAGCGAAGAGGGATGCCCACGTATACACAATATTATACGACATCTGGATATTGCAGCCCTCTGCGCTCGAACCGTAGCATTATAGAAATAGATGTGTTAGCAATAAAGCAGTATTAAAATACCTTACTTCGTCTAATCTCCGAGTTTAGAAATAAATTTTTGAAAGCGTAATTCTTCAAGTAGTCTTGTAATTAAAATTATGACTGAGGTCTCGAACTCAAGGTGGAACGTATGCTTATAAAGAGCCGTTATTTTCAACCATCCGAAAACCGGTGTTAAGCAGCATAAGACAACTTGGAGACATTCCTGTACGCTCAACTAAGAGATCTACAACGAATGCACACAGCACAGTGAGTTGTACTTTTTACTGTTATAGTGCAAATGCCAAATTATTACTGACGTCGATTAACACATTGACCGTCATTTACGAGTTACCTCGTAGTACAATAGGCCTACATAGTGCTACACGTAAACAATGGCTCACGCCAAATAATACTGATGATGATGGTGGTGGCAGTGGTGGTGGTGGTGATGACGATGATGACGACGATGGTGGAGATGACGATGATGATGGTGCTGATGATGATGGCGGTGGTGGTGGTGGTGATGGTAATGATAATGATGACGATGGTGAAGATGAGATGATGATGGTGGTGGTGATGATGACGATGACGGAGGTCATGATGATGATGGTGGAGGTCATGATGATGACGATGATCCTGGTTAATCGTGAAATAACTCTCGGCAGTTTCTCGCCTAATCCGCAACATTTCCCGCGGTTTATCGGCTTGCAGACATTTTTTTCGCTCGGCGGCTGCTTATAGGGTTATGCTGACAACGACTGATTCGTAGACGGTTATAGTTTGTTGCACTGTGAGTCGCACCTTATAAGCAAGTGTTGCTCATATATCGTCCTGCTGATGTCTATCTGGAATCGAAACACTCAGAAACAATAAGCAAAATATTCAGTGAACGAAGTCGCTATATATAGTAATCGGTTATAACTTAGCGATTGATTTCAACTTTGATTAGATTTGATTGGATTAGATTGGATTTGATTGGATTAGATACTTTAGATTGGATTACATTGGATTGGGTTGGATTAGATTATATCTAGGTTACCTTATAGTTTAGCCTGTAGATTGGACTTGATTAGAATAGAGTAGGTTAAGTTAGATTAGATTGAATTGGATTGAATTAGGTTGGATTGGGTTAGATTAGAATGAATTAGATTAGATTTAGATTTAATGTAATGTACATCTTCGAACATTTCTCAGAACGCACATGATCCACGTCAGAGAGACCAGCTTACACACCGGCGCTATATCAATTCAAGTATACGCAATAGCCAAGCTGCTCTGTTCGTTCCGGTGCCCGATCAAAATCTGGGGAGGTCAAACCGAAGATCAGACTAGGCTAAGTGTTGTCGTAATCTTACTAAGTTACATCAGGTCTGATGTCCTTGGTGTGACCTTGAGAATGACCTCCACTGGCAAGAGGCTAGTCAAGACGATTCCCGAAAGAGAGCTTGTATTCAGCCCTACACCGGTCCTAAGTAGATTATAAGCTCATAAATTATTTAAAATATTGTTTATAATATCTAGAGACAGCTTGGCAAGACAGGTGCATATATATATATACACACACACACACACACATATATATATATATTATATATATTTATATATACATACATTTATATTGCAGAAAAATGTATACATATACACACCGAAAATGTATGTACATCTATATACATGTATATATATATATATATATATATAATTTTTATATATATATATATATGAACCGCAGAGTATCTGCTTATATATATATTGACCCATCTACATATATGAGCGGGTATACTCTTTGTATATATGTACGTGTATGTATATATAAATATATATTTATATATATATAGATACACGAATAATGAAGAATCGATGGTTATATATAACCAGGTATATCCAAAGGGACATATATATATATATATATATACATGTTACCTGCAGTACGCTTAATTCAGGTGAGAGTAATCACCTCTGCCGTTGACAGCGCACCTTGACGCTGACAAGACGGCCTCAAATGAAGCATAAAATTCGCTACAGCGCGTATACGCACGAGGCCAAACGCATAGCCATTCATGCATACACGCAAATACGCATACATACACTGACGCACACATTACAGCATGTACACCTATAATAGAAGTATACATGGCATTATTACATGCATATTACGTATACGTATACACATGCGCATACATACATACGTGAAGACAACATACATGTATAAATTGCATACACAAATTATAGCCTACACATGCATGGCATTGCATGCATGCAGATATTCAAGTAGCCTAGATAAAGTAGCTTCTCTGTTGGCTGAAAGGATTAACTGCTCTTTTGCCACTGGCATAGTGCTCCAGGCCATAAAAATAGCAAAAGTTGGATACGTGAAATGGTGTGGCGCCCATGCATTTAAACGGAGGTCTTAAATGGCATGGCGCCCATTCAGTCGGAGATGTAAAATGGCGCCCATTCAGTCGGAGATGTGAAATGGCGCCCATTCAGTCGGAGATGTGAAATGGCGCCCATTCAAAAGGAGCTGTGAAATGGCATGGCGCCCATTCAGTCGGAGATGTGAAATGGCATGGCGCCCATTCAGTCGGAGATGTGAAATGGCGCCCATTCAGTCGGAGATGTGAAATGGCGCCCATTCAAACGGAGCTGTGAAATGGCATGGCGCCCATTCAGACGGAGACCAGAAATGGCGTGGTGCCATTCAAAATTTCAAACGGAGGACTGAAGTGGCTTTGCGCCATGCATTCAAACGTAGATATGAAATGTCGTGACTTGCACTACTGGTCCCACTTGTCCTACTTGTCTCATTTGCTCCACTCCAGCGCTTGTCCAACTTGCCATATATATACCCTCCCTACTTGAGCCAACTGTCCTGCTTGCCCCACTTGCTCCGCTTGCCTCATTCACTCCTCCCCTCTTCTACCCACTTCTGAACGTTGCAGTAGAAAGATGCGACGCAGTTCATTTAGCGCAAAGCTATGGAAGAAAAGGAGCATGATAATAAACACCCAATTAAGAAAACGTCGATAGACAGCCGAGCTCCGGTTTCTCAAATATCCTGTTCAAGTGATTTTAATTCAAAAGCTCGCTTCATTTACAGATCATTTACTTGCTTCATTACCTATGCGGCGCCGTCACACGATCAAGGGAAGCAGCTATGTATCGCAGAACATTTAATTGAATATTGAAGGACTCTGAAGACAAAAACAAGTAAAAGAGTATCTGTCTGTGTTTCTGTCTGTCTGCCTCGGTCTGTCTGTGTGCTTTTCCGTCTGTCTGCCTGCCTCTCTTTTTCGCTCTATCGCTCTCACCACACTGTTACCGAAAATC